>NW_026473467.1:0-10833 GCF_026875155.1 Cherax quadricarinatus | reverse complement strand
ACACGAAAATCACTCCCTATGAAAGCAAAAGACTCGGCAGGAGATGCAACATTCCCCCAATAAAAAGCAAGGATGCTACGAGTACATTGAGAGACGACACAATAAGTGTCCGGGGTCCAAGACTGTTTAACTGCCTCCTAGCCTACACACGGGGGATTACCAATAGACCCCTGGCTGTCTTTAAGGCACTGGACAGACACCTCAAGTCAGTATCTAACCAAACGGGCTGTGGTTCGTCAGCTTGCGTGCGGCCAGTAGTAACAGCCTGATTGATCAGACCCTGATCCACCGTGAGGCCTGGTCTCAGACCGAGCCGCTGGGGCGTTGACCCCCGAAACCCCCTCCAGGTAAACTCCATGTAAGCTCATATCTCACGTACACTTCAGTATTCAGTACTATTTCAGCGGCTAGAGACAGACAAGGTTAGGTTAGGTTAGGTAAGGTTTGTTAGGTGTTTCCTGACCTGGGTCTTAGTCATATGATGACCCGCAGCTAGAGCATTTGGTCATTTGACTGCTGCCTTCCGCTGGCTTACCGTTTAAAAACCCCGGTTAAAAAGGTTAACTATTTATTAAAAGTGTACAGGTATGGTGATATTGACGGTGTGTTGTGCACAACTCCGGAGATTAAGGGAACTTTTCGCCACGAGAGATAATAGCTGTCTTTGTAGTTGTGTCTTTGTCTACACACTAATTCTTTATTGTTTATATTCGCATCCAACCACTGCTTCGACATTAAATATCTTGCTCCTCTTTCTGGAAACTGCTGTTAAGCTCTCACACCCTACCATGGCTTGCCAGTCCATCTTGTACTCATTTTGTAAATTAATAATTTCAACAAATCTCTTTCCTCGAGTATAACCTTTGCCTTTTCAAATTGATGTTACTAATGTGCTAAGCTAAAGGGCAGCCAACAGCGCTTAGCAACTATATCCACAATAACTTTCGAACAAATGGATGACAAAGTGTTTCGCGGTTAAAGTAGCAGTGATCATAGTTCATGAGGTGGAATGAGCATTCTTTTTTGACGATTACAAACAGTCTGATTAACAAGAGACCGTGTCTTGATTAGAGGATGAAGGATGTGTTATGTGCAGGTGCAAATGCATGATGCCGCTGCCGTGATCTATGTGGAAATTTATTTGGTCCAAATAGTTCCACAGCTCAGATCCAGCATGAGCGTATGGCCGTCTGAGCCGAGCGGCCCCTTAAACCCTCCCAAACAAGGCATTCTCTGGTTGGCGGTTGTTGGTAAGCTTATTTAATTTATAGATTTACTCTTCAGGGAAGGAGTAGGTAGTAATACTGGTAGTACACTCATATTAGGTTTACTAAGGCATCTGTAGATAATGATAGAGTAGACCTAAGACCTTAACATAGGTAGTAATAGGCCGATAATGTAGGCAAACACTAGGATAAGTTAGCTAGGGAGAACTGGCAGCCCTAGCTTGATTGGCGGGGCGCAGGTCACAAAGACAGAATAGCGTCCTTCTTACGATAGACTTCGACTGGACAAGACGTGCCGTGAACATCAGGCGGCGCCCCCACGTGTCTTCACATCTGAGACCTGGGGAAATCTGGTAGAGACACCTCGATGTACCGTAGATGATCTCCTCCATCAGCCCATACAGTAAGACGAGATATTCACCTTTTCCCGTAGGATCTGGCCAGTGATTTAGGAGATTGTGAGTTGAGTTAACTGAGGGCTCGGCGTGCTACAGAGAGAGTATGCCCAGTAAGTACCAGCGTCTCAGAGTCGTCTGAAGCTAGCGTCTGAGTCTGCATAGTTATACTAGGGGATACATACCCTCTTGGATATAGGAATTTCTGAGGTGCAGGCAGGACGCTAATAACGATTGAATATTGCAGGATTTAATGCTCCCGGTTGCACGTGGTTCCTAAGGGGAAGTCCAAAGGGGCTAAAGCTAGGCTTAGGAAGTTGAAGATCAGGATATATGCTGCAACACCAAGTAAGTTAGTCCTTTATACGTGCATGCAGGCAAAGTTTCTTGCAATACCAATCATTTGTGAAAATCTGTCCTATAAGCCACTTGTGAGGCTGAGGTACCCACCTCAGAACTCGGTGTCAACAGAGTTTGCCAGGGTAGGCGACTCACTTGGAGGCAGCCCACACAAATTTTCACAATCTATATTACATTTACAAAGGTTTGAGCAGTTACTGTGTTTACAGAGGATCAAGCCTTCACCGCTCTCTGCACTCAATAACCAGTAAGAATTCAGCACTCCATGAAATAAGAATATAAATTAGAACCTCAGCGAAGTTAGCTGAGGTGGTGCGCTTTAAGAGAGCCCGCGCTTCTCTGCAGGCCCTGCGTAGCATTACAATCAGCGTTTTACCAGAGAGATAAACTCAAGCAAATATCAAGCAAGACGTTGAAATCCAAATCTAAAGAAGCAACTTAATATGGGTCGTAAGTGAAGCCAAGCAGTCAACTCACATGTGGTGCTGGCGACCCTCTGGCTGAGAGAAGCAGAATTGGAGAGTGGTTGCTGCCGTCAACAACCTGAGGAAAAACATCTAATGCTGCATCTGAACGAATATTCGCTGTAAATATTCATTTCGGTTGCAGCATGAGCTCAGAAAAGTATCCTCGTATCTAAAAAACCTTAGACCCCTCTACTTCAATGCAAGAGAAAAGAAATAATACCGAATTTTGTATAAGTTTCCAATGCACTTATTAGCGTTGAAAATTTGAAGCCATTCAGATGAGGCATTTAAAAGTTATCCCACGGAAACTTAGAGATCCAAGAAAGGTATCGCTGTATCCCATAATTCTAGTCCACTCTACCTCACTGCACTCAAAGTGGAATAGTGCAGAGATCACCATAAGTTTCTAATGTGGTTAAATATCAGATTGACGATCTGAAGCCAATCAGAAGAGGCATTCACAGGTTATCCCATGCAAACTAATATCTCAATTTCAATAAAAATGAGAAACTGGCAACTACACAGCCCAAAATCAATTTGACCCATCCACTAAGATACACCAGCTTTCAAAATTTAGAGCCTATCAGAAGAGGACTACTCTTGTTAATGCACGGAGACCAATCCCCCAAAATACACCGGCACTCAGAAGTTGAAATCTCATGTTGTCAGCAGAGAAGATATGAAGTCAGTGTTCAAAATTTCTTCAATAAAATTGGAATATTGTAACACACAGACTAAAATCAATCCAAATATTTATCTAAGTATAATACAGTACAGATAGGAGACCTTGCAATTCACATGGAGGCTGCCTACTGAGGACTAATTACAGTTTAGCTACCCCTACTTCTGTCTAGATGAGACAGTGTTAACACAACAGATGTCAGTTACTCTTCCTGCTCAACTTCTTCCACTCATACTGCCAGCTTGAAAATTCCAAACGCGAATGCAAATGTAAATATGATACAGCTGTAGATGTTAGGTGCCAAATGTTTTACTTCACTGTAGGTTAAGAGCAGTGTTGAGGCGGCTAATGCTACAAGCTAAGACAAAGATTAAATAGTGGACTGAACTGGGACTTAGCTTGAAAGACAGTTTTCACCTACACAGCTGTCCCTGCAGGTGATATCTTGAGAAACTGTCGCATGCACTACTTCAAGGGCTGGAAAATAAAATATTATGTGTAAGATAATTACTCCTAGGGGGTATTATGTCAGTATTTTCGTTACTGAATACTGACTGGATCCATTGAATCCTATACTCACATGTGTGGACTCAAAAGACCCTACCTCACTACCGACTGCCGACTATAGGATGGTTTCAAACTCCTTGCGACACAAGAATGCAGTCCCCTGCACGACAAGAAGTCGGAAACCTACCTTGCTCTTGTAGCGTGAGCTATGGTGTTATATACACCCTCAACAGGTATAGGTGACTTGATAGAAGCTGAAGTGCCCTTTGATGTCCACGTCTTCCACAGTCTAGGAATACGCACACTGGTACACTATGTTTCACAAGGTTTGTCTATTAGTCACAATCTTATCACTAAAGAAGCTGATCACACTTCTTTGTAAGTGTTTTGATGTGTTCTTTGAGATACTTTATGCACAAAAGCGCGCGGATCAGTGTTCTTTGTTCGTTATCCCGACGTTAATGGCCCCATCACATAAAGGAAAAGCTGACATAGCATACTTCTCCTGTTTGCCAAACTTCCTCCATGAAGCAATGCAGAATGTATAATTCTTGCTGTCTTAAACATAGACAACAATGTACAGCTTTAACATGGTAATAAAGTGGGTGCAGGATTTTCCTTAATTGTTCTGCTAAGGTAAGAGATTGATTGTCTCTTATTTAAACAACATTACTTGCAACAATGGAAATAAGTCACTCTGTCTGACTTTTTTGGGTTATCCTAGGTTCTCTACACATATGCTGCTATGTATGATAATTCTATGTAACTGTATTTGTGTATACCTGAATAAACTTACTTACTTACTTAACATGGTCTCTTGCAAAGAGCCGCATGACTGTGACACACGCTCGTACTGCATCTGGGATCATTTATTTGAGGTAACAGTAAACAAGATGCTTGCCCCTTCTGAGAGGGCTGGGCCCCTCAGGCTAAAGGGGCTGAAGGGGGCTGATATCCCCCTCCTGGAGAAAATTTCTCCACAAACGGGACCAGAAGCTGTAGCTTGACCCTGTTACTTCTTCATCTAACCCCCAAATTCAGTCGTATTTGTCAACATAACATTTTATCGATAACATACACCAACAATTTTGACGCTGTTGTTTTCACAATCGCAGTTAAAACCCCATCCCAGAGAAAGCAATCTTCTAAGATTACTTAAGAGAACACAGAGACGAGACGAGACCAAAGCAAACAGAACTCAGTAGATACAACTTCTTGAGTACAAATTAGTGAACACATTTCAATGAGCACAAATCAAGTGAGTACAGCTCAGTGGGTACAACTTTATTAATACAACTTTGTGAGTACAGCTCAGTGGGTACAACTTTATTAATACAACTTTATGAGTACAGCTCAGTGGGTACAACTTTATTAATGCAACTTTGTGAGTACAGTTCGGTGTGCAAAACTTCCATCCACAGACTCATACTAGATATTTTTTATTTTTACACAAGAAACTGATTATGGAGGACAAATATTACAACAGTACAATAGCTAATGTAAGTGTTCTTAATGGTGTAAGTTAATGCCGGGAGAGTTTGGCGAATGTCAGTGAGTAATGAAGTGGTGGTGGTAGTGGTAGTTGCTGTTGTTGTTGTTGCTGTGTTTGTTGTTGTTATTGTTGTTGTTGTGGTGGTGGTGGTAGTGGTAGTGGTAGTGGTAGTGGTTGTTGTTGTTGTTGTTGGTTGTTGTTGTTGTTGTTGTTGTTGTTGTTGTTGTTGTTGTGTGGTGGTGGTGGTGGTGGTTGTAATAATGGCGTTGACAGTAATTGTTGGGTTGGTGGTAGTATAGGGAGAGGAGATGAATTAGTAAGACTAAACTTGATACTCACCGTAAGCGATTCAAATGTAGGCAAAATAGACTACAGGGTATTTCTCAGCTGAGATGTATTCGGCAGAGTGAGCAGACATACTAGCAGATAGCAGACCATAATCAACAATAAAAATACAGAACAAGAGCAGATGTGATATTACACCTACCACTCGATCAAACTTTATCTTCCACATTTCTTGCAAATTGCCCTTTTCCATTGATTTGCAGTAGATATTGGTTAGCTGTTCATACAAGGTTTCTGCTCCCTCTCTTAAGACTCACAAAAACACATTATCAAGTATCACTACCTATGAGTTTTCAAGCTCACTCAATGGTTTCTTTTTATCTTCCACCATTGCGTGTATGGTGTCTGGTACTCTTTCAGTTTGACTATCTGGTATGTCCGTGTCAGCCTGGAACACTTTTGTTGGTTCATCTCTTGGCAGATTTCCTTGTCAAGCCTCGTTAGCAGTTTATTTTTTTCTTTGGTCTTATTACTTGATGTTTTACCATCGTCCTTATGTGAGTGGCAGGTGTAATGATATCACATCTGCTCTTGTTCTGTTTTTATTGTTAGTTATGTTCTGCTATCTGTCAGTATGTCTGCTCACTTTGTTGGCTACCTGGAGCTACCTGGAGGCTACCTGGAGGGTATTCCGGGGATCAACGTCCCCGCGGCCCGGTCCACGACCATGCCTCCCGGTGGATCAGGGCCTGATCAACGAGGCTGTTACTGCTGGCCGCACGTAATCCAACGTACGAACCACAGCCCGGCTGATCCGAAACCGTCTTTAGGTATCTGTCCAGCTCCCTCTTGAAGACAACCAGGGGTCTTCCCGTAATGCCCCTTATTGCTGGTGGGAGGCTGTTGAACAGTCTTGGGCCCCGGACACTTATTGTGTTTTCTCTTAGTGTACCAGTGACGCCCCTACTTTTCACTGGGGGTATGTTGCATCGCCTGCCAAGTCTTTTGCTTTCGTATGGAGTGATTGCTGTGTGCATATTAGGGACCAGTCCCTCCAGAATCTTCCAGGTGTAGATTACGATGTCTCTCTCGCCTGCGCTCTAGTGAATACAAGTCAAGTGCTTCCAGGCGCTCCCAGAGAAAATATAGTGAAAAATGAAATATAGTGAAATGTAGAGGGCATTTGAACTGGGGGTCACCATCTGTTTCGGATTTTGGGTAAGCTGAGTACAGAAATTATTATAATAAAGAAACCACGGCTCACGAAATCGTAATGACACGATTGCAAACAAACCACGGTACGGGTGGGGACTGAACTCGCGGTGAGCGAATCGTAAAACTCCAGACCGACGCGTTAACTACGATTTCAATCCCTACCCAAACTGTGATTTAAAGGGAACCACTAAGTGGATTAATACTCATCTTATTGATAAAACTCAAAACCATTTGCAGCCTCTGCAATTCGCCATCTACAGACACCAGGGCTGTGTGGAAGGTGATTATAAATAGGGTTAATACATGCCCTGTTGACATATAATTCCAGCATGTCAGGTATATCATCTGTAAGTCGTTCGCTGTCCTTACCTGTGTTTGGGCAAACGCCCATATATCACGAGCTTGAAATGGTTAGTCCTATTCACGCAGCATCGACCCTAGGTACTGCGGTACTAAATAGGCGGATATAAGTAAAATAGAACTTACCTGGCTAATTGTAATAGGAGCCTGTGACGTCTTGACTTGACGTCACTGAGACCGAAATCGTTGGCTTGACTGAAGAGATGATGCTGGACGCTTCTACTTCGCTATCTGCTTGGCACATGTCGCCAGATGACTAACACGAGTGAGCTACATGGGAGTAGTACTCCCGTGGTACTTGCTACACTCGTTGACATGTCCGTATCTATTCACAGCAGGAAGAATGCCTAATTCACTCATTCACTCGTCGAAATGCAATCTCGAGTCGCGAATCAATGATGTTGCTACCTCCCTGCCTCTTTTACGGATAAATATCTGCTGATCTAGGGTCTACAGACCCTAGATCAGAAACAGAAATGGATACCTGAGAAGTGTGCTGCTACCATGTTCTATATGATAGTTACAGTGGGAACAAAAGGTATGTTTCCTCTATCATATTCCGTCGCACGGGATGGGGCTTATACAAGTTGTTAAAATGTGTCAGTCTGAGGTGGAAGACTTGACCGACACAATGAGGAACTCAGTTGAATCATAGGAAGAACATAAGAAAGGAGGAACACTGCAGCAGGAGTCCTCGAGTCTAAGATGTCGGTTGTAGGTTTATTAAGATCCTGGGGGTTTCAAGAGTACCCAGGCATATATTTTTGGATTTTTCCCAGTCTTGAGAAATCGCCATTTTTCTCAAACAGATGTCTGTTCATTTACACTCCCGTAGAGTGTAACTTCTGCTGTGCACATGGTTGGCCTATATGTCACTTTTTTCAGCTATGAATCCGTAATCCCATTAGCGGGTGTCTGATTTTGCTGGATCAGACACACGTGTTAAGATGAATGGGCATTCTGGAATGTGCTAATTGAAGTTGTTGTAGTGCAAAGGATACAGGTCATCACCCTTTCATTCTTATAGTGTGGGAATAATGAGAGGGGTCTTAGCTTCCTCGAGGGGTCGCTGCACCAGGGAGCATCACTGTCTTCATGGTGCGTCCATCCCCCTGGGGATTAGAGAAAAATTTTCTCCACAGCATCAGTGACCCCCAAAATTCCCAAACCGTGGGACTGTAATGGTTATACAGTACTAATGTAGTTCCATCATCTAAAAATAGACCTTTCAAGGGTACCTTGATGCTAGTGAAGGTCTCTTGATTCAATCAAGTGGATCTACCTCTCTCTTTCCTTAGATAAGACCTAATTTCCTATACGAGTCGTACATGTTTAATGCTTCCTCATGAATATAATAATTAAGAAAAGGGCAGCCAGGCAGAATCAAACTAAATACCATTATTACTAATATTCATATTATGTAAGGTAATGGAGAAAATGATCATCAACGTGGTGGAGCCCTTGGGTAAAAGGGCTTCCATAAACAACGACCATCATGGATTTAAAGATGTGAACTCTGTTCTCAGAAACTGCCTTTCATACCACCACAACAGTAGAAAGATAGGAGAGAGAGAAAGAAAGAGAGAAAGAAAGAGTGAGAGAGAGAGAGAGAGAGAGAGAGAGAGAGAGAGAGAGAGAGAGAGAGAGAGAGAGAGAGAGAGAGAGAGAGAGAGAGAGAGAGAGAGAGAGAGACAGAGAGAGAGAGACGACTGCATATTTCTGGACTGCCAGGAGTGATTAAAGTTTATGTTGATGTTTTCAGTATATAAACAAGACATTGAAAAAGAGAACTTAGGGGCAAAAAAAAAAAAAGTCTGGAAAGCGGTCTTAACAAAAGCAGGGTAATATACATTTATGAGAGGCAGAAATAAAGGAAGAGACATGGAGACAAATATATCTCCAACCATAATTATCTCCCGAGGCATATGAAAAATGGATGACGTAGGCAGCATAAGCAAGGATGAGTAATGCAAAAATTGCCCTTGGTAGCCTGAAGAAGGAATCATTGGGATGCTGTTCACAATTATGATGAATGTTCGAATTAACAGCACCAGCATGGAGTCCACACCTAGCCAAACATGTAGAGAAACTTGACTGAATACAGACGTTTGTCACCAAAAATTGGTTCCGGAGCTGGATGTCATGAGCGATGAAGAAAGCTTATGTGAGATGAACTTTTTGTCTAGAAGAGAAGAATCAGAGGAGCTACAAACACGACACGTAAGCTTCTCGTGGTATACATAATGTAGAGAGTGACGCTACTTGATTCACGAGGGACCAAATAAGAGGACATTGATAAATAACATGTAGGAAGCTATATTATTATTATTATTATTATTATTATTATTATTATTATTATTATTATTATTATTATTATTATTATTATTATTATTATTGAATAGTTATTATTTAGAAGTACGAAGCCTATAGGGCTCATGTAGTGCCTGAAGAATGGTTGGTAATCATGGTCGTTATGAGGAAGAGGAGAGTAAGTCCATTGAAAGAAAATATAACAATACTGTCAAAGTCGCTGTATGAGACTCTGTGAAGAGGTCGCAAAGCATAAAAAAAAAAAAAAAAGAACCCAACGAAACAATATTAACAAAGGAATGAAGAACACCTAGGCTAACACAAGAACACCTAGGCTAACACAAGAACGCCTAGGCTAACACAAGAACACCTAGGCTAACACAAGAACACCTAGGTTAGTGGAGAAATGAAGAATGCTTAGGTTACTACAGGAAGAACAAATAAGCTAATGGGAATGACGAGTAAATAGGTTAACACATGAATGAAGGGTGCATAGGTAAACAGAAATGAATAACACCCAAATTGACAAGAGCAACGAAGGTCGCTAGAGTTGGAGGGCAAGAAAACACTGTTAGAATAAAAGACGTTTCACTGAAATGGAGATATTTTGACTGGTTCCATGAATGAAAGTAGCTTTAAATTGAGCTCAAAATAGTATAAATATTAAATTTTTGATGATATACCAGAGGACGGGTAAGGCCCCCAGCAAATCCCCAGTCTGTTTTATGCTTTTTATTAGGCCTTATTCAATTACTGGGATGCTCTAAAGTCTAAACCATGAAGAATCTTTCCTGGTTATAGTTTCTATAAGAAATTGAGCAAATCTTCTATTTTTGTTTGATTAAGAATTCAAAATGAAAAGCTAGTGTAATACAGGAGGCCTGGGGACGTGACTAGTGAAGAGGAAATGTTTTAGTGGCAGGAATGTCTACATTGTTTATCACGGCCAAATAACCGAATTCTGATCACTTTATAGGGTAGTAGAAATGGTTAAAATGGTTAAATGAGCGATTTCTTGTACTCAGTCGAAAGAATGAAAGAGGCCCTGGTCACAGACCGGGCCGCGGGGGGGTTGACCCCCGGAACTCTCTCCAGATAAACTCCAGATACTAGCGAAGCAATGGAATTGTCCAAAAATAGGACTCAAAGTGGGTAAAACTGCCGGTGATAAATTGTGGCGAGTTAACTCTAGTAAATCTCTGGCATGTCATCAGGGTGCCTGGGTGCTGCTAAACATTGTTAACAGTAGGAATCGATATAGATACATGGAAAAGGCTGCTTAAGCGAGCAGTGGCGTGAAGTGGGACTTCTGCTTACCCACCCCTCGGCCTTGTGGTCCCTCTAAATGCTTTAACTTACCAAGCATTCCACAAACATCTTTGTAAAATACTTTAACAGTGGCTAAAATTTATTATTAACTCTTGTTTTTAAATATTATTAAATTAAAACCCCCCTACAAATGGGAAAAAGAAAAAACTTTCAATATAAACCCTCCTGTTTCCCAAATTTTTAATAATTTTTAAATAAATTTAAA
>NW_026473466.1:0-11463 GCF_026875155.1 Cherax quadricarinatus | reverse complement strand
TCACCATTACGAGTGTGTTTAATGCGTCCCCTTTCCTGTTTTGTGCCGGGGTTTGGGGAAGATGGCTAATGTTTTCCTATATTCAAATCAGGGGATAAGTCCGTTCCTTCAAATTACCGTCCAATAAGCCTGACATCTATAGTGGCAAATTACTAGAATCAGTTATAGCTGACATTGGTAGATAAGACACATGGGCAACATTTAGGAAACTTTATTCAGAAACGTTTCGCCTACACAGTAAGCTTCTTCAGTCGAGTACAGAAAGTAGGCGGGAGCAGTAGAGATGTGAAGACGATGTAGTCAGTCCATCATCCTTGAAGTCGTAGATTTGAGGTTGTCAGTCCCTCAGCCTGGAGAAGTTCAGTTCCAAAGTCTGGAACTAACTGAAGATCAAGCGACAGTGTTGAGACTTAAATACTGTCGGAAGGAGAGGTGCAGTATTTAAGTCTCAACACTGTCGCTTGATCTTCAGTTAGTTCCAGACTTTGGAACAGAACTTCTCCAGGCTGAGGGACTGACAACCTCAAATCTAACTCTTCAAGGGTGATGGACTGATTACATCGTCTTCACATCTCTACTGCTCCCGCCTACTTTATGTACTCGACTGAAGAAGCCTACTGTGCAGGCGAAACGTTTCGGAATAAAGTTGCCTAAATGTTGCCCATGTGTCTTATCTACCAACCTGTCGGTATTGTATACCATTTGATAATCATAGCTGACATTATTAGAAGTCACCTTGAAGAGCATAACTTGATAAATGAATCTCAGCATGGATTCACGAGAGGTCGTTCCTGCCTGACAAACTTGCTGACGTTCTTCAATAGAACATTTGAGGCAGTTGACAGTGATAAGGAATATGATATTGCTTATTTGGATTTTAGTAAAGCCTTCGATAGAGTACCTCACAGGAGACTCTTGAAAAAAGTGGCAGCTCATGCTATAGGAGGTAAAGTTCTAGCATGGATAGAGGCATGGCTTACCAATAGAAAGCAGAGAGTTACCATTAATGGAGTGAAATCTGAATGGGGATTAGTCACTAGTGGCGTTCCACAAGGATCAGTTTTGGGCCCTCTCTTGTTCATAATTTACATTAAAGACCTTGATGAAGGGATTACGAGTGACATGAGTAAGTTTGCTGATGATACAAAGATAGGCCGTATAGTTCACTCTGAGGAGGATATCAATGAACTCCAGGAGGATTTGGACAAATTAATGTCTTGGTCTGAAAAATGGCAGATGAAGTTCAATGTGGATAAGTGTAAGGTACTTGCCCTTGGTAATGAAAATAACCCTCGAAGCTATAATCTAGGTGAAGTAGAGCTTGATCATACAGAATGTGAAAAGGACTTGGGAGTCATGGTGAGCAGAAATCTAAAGCCAAGACAGCAGTGCCTTAGTGTGCGCAACAAGGCCAACAGATTACTTAGATTTATCTCAAGAAATATAAGTAACAGAAGTCCAAAAGTTATTTTACAGCTCTATACATCACTAGTGAGGCCTCATTTAGATTATGCTGATCAGTTTTGGTCCCCTTACTACAAGATGGATATAGACTCATTAGAGAACATACAGAGAAGAATGACTAAAATAATTTACTGTGTAAGGAACCTCCCGTATGAAGATAGACTTAAAGCCTTGGTTTAGAAAGACACGTAAGCAAACACTATAACATATTTATTAGAAAACGTTTCGGTCCTGGGGCCTTGATCACTTCTAACATACAGAGGTAGAAAGACATTATATATATAGGCGGAGAGTGAGATGTGACGCACGTGAACTGAGGAATGTCATAAGAACATAAGAATGGAGGAACACTGAATAAGGACTACTGGCTCATGCGAGGAAGGTCTTTATCAAAACAACCCCTACCTATGATGAGGACGGGTAGACGATGAAATCATGTGACTCCTGTGTTGTTGGGTTGGTGTTGCTTAAGTATCATGTATGCCAATGTTTTTGAAATTTTGTAGTTTCCAGTGTTGCGTTCTATAGTGTCGGTGACGGCGATTAGTGAGGCCTCTAGGCACCGTCGGCGTCTGAGGTCTGGTTCGGTGAGAACGAGTTGTGCCTCATTCCAGTTCATCAAATGCCCCGTGGAGTCTCTGTGGAGGACACAGGCGTACCTTACATCGTCTCTGTTAGAGGCATTTCGATGCTCATTCAGGCGGACTGCAAGATCTCTGCCTGTCTCGCCTACATATTTCTTGGGACAGAACCCACAGGGGATAGTGTAGACGCCTGCTGTAGAAGTTAGAGGTGTGGGGCTGCGTTTCGTAGTGAGGTCTTTGATAGATGATGTGTTTATGGTGAAAACGTTGATGTTACTACATAGCAAGTGCCTGGCGAGTATTCGTGGCAACATCGCCACATGGGAGTACTATGAACTGTTTAGGGGGCTGTTCCATGGGCGGTTTGTTGAGGATAGCTTGTGCCTTGAGTCTGCAATCTCGGATGAAGAAAGATGGGAACTGAAGACGTTAAAGGCTTGTGTTATGTAAGTGCATTCTTCTCTAGAAAACAAGGCTGGAGATGCGAAAGAGCTCTCAAGAAGCCAGTGAGGACTCCTCTCTTAGTGCGGGTGTCTTGGTGTGAATAAAAGTGTATAAGATCGTCCTTGTTGGTAGGTTTTCTATACACTTTGAAGAGAAGTTTGTCACCGTCGGGAGATCTGCACAGTAGAACGTCGAGGAAAGGAAGTTTGCCATCATTTTCGAGTTCAAGTGTAAAACTTTATTGATGGTTCAACTGCATTGATCTTGTTGAGAAGGACCTGGATATTGAGACGTCTCGGATAGAAAACCAATATAATCATCAACGTATCTTAGACCAGGTAACGGTGTTGGGAATGAGGGTGCTGAATTTCTCTGTCTCCAGGTTTTCCATGAAGAGGTTGGCAAGCACAGCACTGAGCGGGCTGCCCATTGCCATCCCAAAGCATTGTTTGTAACAGTTGTCCTGATACATTGAAGAAGTTGAAATTAACACAAAGTTCCACTAGATTGATGAAATCTAGAAGAGGTAAGGGAGGTCGTGGTTTTCAGTGAGCCTCTGTCTCAGAATGTTAATTGCAGCGTCAGTAGGAACGTTGGTAAAGAGGGCTGTGACATCGAAGGAAGCCATGCTTTTGTTTTTGACATTCAGGTTGGAAATTCGGGAGAGTAGGTCACCTGAGTGTTTGAGGTGGGCTTGACTGATGGTGCCCAGAAGCGCTGAAAGGTATTTGGCAAGGTGCCGGCTAGTCTGTGTGGTGCACTCCCTATGCCCGAAGTGATAGGCCGTAGTGGATGCCAGGTTTGTGTGTCTTAGGAAGGCCATACAGGCGTGCTGGTTTCGGTTGACCTGGTAAAAGTTTAAGTAGTTTTTTTTTTTTTTGCCTTGTTCTGATTTTCGTAAGATGCTACGAGCCTTTTGAAGGAAAGTCTGGGTACTTTGAAGTAGCACTGATTCCGATACAGGCTGGTATGTGTTGGCATCGTTGAGAAGATTTAAGACTTTATTGTTGTAGTCGACAGTGTTGAGTAACACAACACCACCTCCTTTGTCAGCGGTTGTAATGACGATATCATCGTTGTTGGCCAAGTTCCTGAGTGCTTGGATGTATCTTCTGGGAATGACCGGTCTTGAAGGCTCAGTAGCTGCAGCAGTGATAATTCCTTGGACAAAGCTCAAGTTTACTACTGGCATCAACAAGAAACGTAATCTGGTGGATATGGTAACCAAGAACCAACCTTTTGGAGACTCCGAGTTTCAAAAGGGCTTTGTCCAAGGAATTATCACTGCTGCAGCTACTGAGCCTTCAAGACCGGTCATTCCCAGAAGATACATCCAAGCACTCAGGAACTTGGCCAACAACGATGATATCGTCATTACAACCGCTGACAAAGGAGGTGGTGCGGTGTTACTCAACACTGTCGACTACAAGAATAAAGTCTTAAATCTTCTCAACGATGCCAACACATACCAGCCTGTATCGGAATCAGTGCTACTTCAAAGTACCCAGACTTTCCTTCAAAAGGCTCGTAGCATCTTACGAAAATCAGAACAAGGCAAAAAAAAAACTACTTAAACTTTTACTAGGTCAACCGAAACCAGCACGCCTGTATGGCCTTCCTAAGACACACAAACCTGGCATCCCATCCTTTCTAAATCTAAATTTATCCAACTTAAATCCATTATTCCTGGTTCTTACCTGGTTCGACACCCTCAGTACTTTATTAATGTCTCCCTTGTTTATGCCCATCATCCACTTATACACTTCAATGATATCTCCCCTCATTCTACGCCTCTCCAGAGAGTGGAGATTTAAGGCTTTAAGTCTATCTTCATACGGGAGGTTCCTTACACAGTAAATCATTTTAGTCATTCTTCTCTGTATGTTCTCTAATGAGTCTATGTCCATCCTGTAGTAAGGGGCCCAAAACTGAGCAGCATAATCTAAATGAGGCCTCACTAGTGATGTATAGACCTGTACTTAACTCAGTGGTGACCTGTACTTAACTCAGTGGTGACCTGTACTTAACTCAGTGGTGACCTGTACTTAACTCAGTGGTGACCTGTACTTAACACTGTGAAGAAGTGTCTTGTGTACTCCCCGTGGACTGAACCAAGATGCCCTCCATCGAGCAACTTTACCAGCAGCTTAAGGAAGAATTGAGGGTAGCGAAGATGGAGATACGGCGATTGACCGAGGAAAACAAGAGGATACGTAGTAGTCCTCCTGTTTCGAGTCCTCAGGTCAAGAAGGGATCGTGGTCAGTGGCTGGACAGCAGGGGACGATGAAGTTGACGATCAAGAAGTCGAATGGAAAGCCAGAAACGATGAAGAAGAAAGAGACTGTTGTGGAAACTCTTGTGGAAACCCCCAAACCCCCATTCTCGGTGCTAACCCACGAAGTGAGTCGACTACTGGGACCGTCCACGACGAACGACAGCAAGGAAGGTAAGAATATTGTTGTTGTTGGTGATAGCCAGGTTAGATACATGGATAGGGCATTCTGCTTGAAGGACAAGAGTTTGCTTTCCTGGGGCTGGGAGGGAGGACATTGTTAGCCGGCTTGACAACATCATGAACGGTAATGGGATCAATCCTATTATTTGCCTCAGTGCTGGAGGCAATGATGTACGCAAGCATAGAAGTGAGGATTTAGTTGGAAAGTTCAGGACAGCTATAGATAAAATTTAGGAAGAAGGGGGGGGGGGGGCCCTGTTATATGTGGCATTTTGCCAAGAAGAGGTGTTGGTAATGAATGGTTGTCCAGAGCAATTGGTATTAATTGTTGGCTAGATAAACACTAAGGATATTGCAGTACCATTCATTGACAACTGGGACAACTTCTATGGTCGAAATGACATGTATGCCAGGGATGGGGTTCACTTATCCAGGGCAGGTGTGGGTTTTCTTGCTAACTCAGTTGAGGGGGTTGTTAGGACTTTAAACTAGGATTAGTTAGAGGTATGGGTTTAGAAATGATAAATAATGAGTATGGATATATTGACTTATGCTCTGATATTAAGAATCTTAATAGTAACTGTCATGGAGTAACTCTGGGTAATGATAATTTCAGAAATTGTGTAAAAACAAAGATGAATAGAAAAAATGTGCAGAAGAAAAAAACATATGATGGTATTTTATGCTAACAGTCGAAGTGCAAGAAATAAAATTAATGAACTATGTTTGGTAGCATGTGCTGGGAACTTTGATATCATTGCATTAAAACTGAAACGTGGTATGATTTAAAGAGTCGGGATATGACTGCTGAGTGTAATATTCAGGGATTTAAGTTGTTTAATGTGGACAGATGTAATGGGAAGGGGGGAGGAGTTGCATTATATGTTCGAGAAAATATTAATTGCTGCATAAAAACAGGTATAAAAATAGATGGAGCAGTAACAGAGCCTGTTTGGGTAGAGTTCGTGGAGGGTCAAGAAAAACTAATTCTAGGTGTAATATACCGACCTCCAGGCTTGGATCACGATAGAGGGAGACTTCTTTGGGACGAAATTGTTAGGGCTTCTAGACACAATAACATAGTCATAGTAGGGGACTTTGACTTTAGTCAAATTGACTGGAATTCTTTGACAGGTAATTTAGAGTCCAATGACTTTATGGAAACAGTTCAGGACTGTTTTCTGAAACAGAGCGTAACTGAGCCTACCAGGGGTAATAATTTGCTAGACCTAGTCTTGTCAAATAAGGAAACACTCGTGAATAATCTGGAGATCACTGAAGAGCTTGGCGCAAGTGATCACAAATCCATCACTTTTAGCATTAATTGGGAATGCAAGAATAATGATAATACAGTAAAAGTCCCTGATTTTCGTTCTGCCGATTATAATGGACTTAGGGAACATCTGTCTAATCTTGATTGGGGTTATCTAGCTAATGATTTTATTGACGATAATCATACTTATGAATATGAAGGGATCTGCTTTTATGATTGTTTTCTTAATAATGTACACAGTGAACAGAGTATATACATTCCCCAGAGAGAAATTAGGTCTAATAATAACAATCCCAAATGGGTTAACAGGAGGCTAAAGCATCTATTAGGGGAGAAAAGGGGAATTTATAGGCGCATCAGAAGAGGAGAGGTTAACCTTACTGACCAATATGTTCAGCTTAAAAGAGAAGTAAAAAAGGGGATTAGAAAGGCTAAACGTGACTATGAAATTAGAGTTGCTAATGAATCAAAGACTAATCCAAAGGGGTTCTTTCAAGTGTATAGGACGAAGGTGAAGGAAAAAGTAGGACCTCTGAAAACTGGGAATGGACAGCTGACGGATAATGAACTGGAAATGTGTTCCTTATTCAATGACTATTTTTTGTCAGTTTTTACACAGGAAGATGTAAATGAGATTCCAGTAATTAACAATTATTTAGTTCCTGATGAATTTAAGTTAACTAATATTACTGTCACGAGGGACATGGTTATTAAACAGATAGACAAACTGAAACAAAATAAGTCCCCGGGACCCGATGAGTTGTTTTCAAGTGTACTTAAGGAATGCAAGAAGGAGCTTAGTCCATCCTTACCAGTGTTGTGCCAGAGTTGTGGAAGATGGCTAATGTGGTTCCTATATTCAAATCAGGGGATAAGTCCACTCCTTCAAATTACCGTCCAATAATCCTGACATCTATAGTGGGCAAGTTATTAGAATCAATTATAGCTGACATTATCAGAAGTCACCTTGAAGAGCATAACTTGATAAACGAATCTCAGCATGGATTCACGAGAGGTCGTTCCTGCCTGACAAACTTACTGACGTTCTTCAATAGAGCATTTGAGGCAGTTGACAGTGATAAGGAATATGATATTGTTTATTTGGATTTTAGTAAAGCTTTCGACAGAGTACCTCACAAGAGACTCTTAAGAAAAGTGGCAGCTCATGGTATATTAGGTAAAGTTCTAGCATGGATTGAGGCATGGCTTACCAATAGAAAGCAGAGAGTTACCATTAATGGAGTGAAATCTGAATGGGGATTAGTCACTAGTGGCGTTCCACAAGGATCAGTATTAGGCCCTCTCCTGCTCATAATTTACATTAATGACCTTGATGAAGGGATTACTAGTGACATGAGTAAGTTTGCTGATGATACAAAGATAGGCCGTATTATTCACTCTGAGGAGGATATCAATGAACTCCAGGACGATTTGAACAAATTAATGTCTTGGTCTGAAAAATGGCAGATGAAGTTTAATGTGGATAAGTGTAAGGTACTTGCCCTTGGTAATGAAAATAACCCTCGAAGCTATAATCTAGGTGAAGTAGAGCTTGATTATACAGAATGTGAAAAAGACTTGGGAGTCATGGTAAGCAGAAATCTAAAGCCAAGACAGCAGTGCCTTAGAGTGGGCAACAAGGCCAACAGATTACTTGGATTTATCTCAAGAAGTATAAGTAACAGAAGTCCAAAAGTTATTTTACAGCTCTATACATCACTAGTGAGGCCTCACCATACCCCCGGCCGGATTGGACCCGCGGTCATAGAGTCTCAAAACTCCAGCCCGTCGCGTTAGCCACTAGACCAGCTAGCCACAATAAGATTCATCCAACTAGGTATATTTCTACACCATAGGAAGGTTAGCACAGGCACCTCTGTGACCACAAATTCAAGTTTTTACAGACGAATCTCCAGCTAGCGTGGCCGTGACGAACTCTAGCTCAAGTCCCTTCACTGCCGTCAACATGACTCAAGAAATCGTAATGATACGATTGCAAACAAACCATACCCCCGGCCGGGATTGAACCCGCGGTCATAGAGTCTCAAAACTCCAGCCCGTCGCGTTAGCCACTAGACCAGCTAGCCACAATAAGATTCATCCAACTAAGTATATTTCTACACCATAGGAAGGTTAGCACAGGCACCTCTGTGACCATAAATGCAAGTTTTTACAGACGAATCTCCAGCTAGGGAATTACTAGTGACATAAGCAAATTTGCTGATGACACGAAGATAGGTAGGATAATCGATTCAGACGTTGATGTCTCACAACTTCAGGAGGATTTAGAAAAACTCAATTCGTGGTCAGAAAAGTGGCAGATGTTCATTGTAGATAAATGCAAGGTTCTGAAGCTCAGGAGTGTCCATAACCCTAGCACTTATAAGTTAAATAATGTAGAACTTAGCCATACAAGTTGCGAAAAGGACTTGGGGGTTATGGTGAGCAGCAACCTTAAACCAAGACAGCAGTGCCTAAGCATACGTAATAAGGCAAATAGATTATTGGGATTTATATCTAGAAGTGAAAGTAACAGAAGTCCAGAGGTTATACTGCGTTTTTATGCATCATTAGAAAGGCCCTCCCCCTGTTTATGCAGCCAGTTCTGGTCTCCTATTACGAATGGACAAAATTCGTTAGAAACATTTCGCGTAAAAATGATTTAAATTAAAAATAGGTAAATTTCCCTTATGAAAAAAAGAACATAAGAACATAAGAAAGGGGGGAAACGCAGGGGGCCCTCGGCCCAACTGGCAGGTCCTTTAAAATTTTACCCCCCTAAAAAACTTTTCCCCCAACCCAATTTTCAATGCCACCCAAGAAATAAGCTCTGATGTGCAAGCCCCACTCAAAAAAACCCTCCCACTCAGTATATCCCCCCAAATTTGAAACTACCCAAAGCCCCAGCCTCAAAAACCCCAACTGGTAACTGTTCCACTATAAAACTACCCTTTTTCCCAAAACCAATATTTTCCTATGTCTTTCTAAATCTAAATTACCCAAATTTTAAAATTACTTTCATTGTTAGACGAAGAATGAGGGGAGACATGATCGAAGTGTAGAAATGGAAAATGGGTATAATAAAGGGGTATTAATAAGGTTGTGATGAATGGTTTTAAAAACCCAAAGTTGAAAAATTGAGACACTTATGCAGCAATGGGGAAACTTTATTTGGAAAAAAGTTTCGCCCAAAAAGTGGCTTCATCAGTTCAATACAAAGGGAAGGCGTAAGGGGAAAGGGGGATAGAGGTAATCAGCCCCCAGCCCGGAGTCGATGTGTTCATCCCTTTATCTACAAAATTGTTTGGGCTGTGTATGATGGACTGATGGGGTGTGGTGACGTGTACTTAGCTCAGTGGTGGTGTACTTAGCTCAGTGGTGACGTGTACTTGCTCAGTGGTGACGTGTACTTAGTCAGGGTGACGTGTACTTAGCTAGTGGTGACGGTACTTAGCTCGTGGTGAGTGTACTTAGCTAGTGGTGACGTTTACTTAGCCATGTGGTGACGTGTACTTAGCTCAGTGGTGACGTGTACTTAGCTCAGTGGTGACGTGTACTTAGCTCAGTGGTGACGTGTACTTAGCTCAGTGGTGACGTGTACTTAGCTCAGTGGTGACGTGTACTTAGCTCAGTGGTGACGTGTACTTAGCTCAGTGGTGACGTGTACTTAGCTCAGTGGTGACGTGTACTTAGTTCAGTGGTGACGTGTACTTAGCTCTGTGAAGACCTGTTTGTGTGCTCTCTGTGAATCTGAACCAGGATGCCCTCTCTTGAGCAACTTTACCAGCAGCTGAGAGAAGAGCTCAGAGTTGCTAAGATGGAGATACGGCGATTAACGGAGGAGAACAAGAGGATTCGTAGTAATCCTTCTGTTGTGAGTCCCCAGGTTAAGAGGGGAGCTTGGTCAGTGGCCGGGCAACATGGAACCAAGCTGAAGATCAAGAAAACGGTTGGAGAGGCGAAACAACGAGAAACCAGAAGACTACCGTGGAAACTTCCAACCATTCTCGGTGCTACCTGACGAATGTGAGTGTTCTACTGGGAATGCCACAACGAGCACCAAAGAAGCATTGGCAGACGTGAGTAAGACATCCCTAGAAACCCAAGAAGACCATCGAGAACGTCTTGACGAATTCTACAAGTGGTGTAATGCTACCTGGCGAATGTGAGTCGACTACTCGGAGCATCACGACGGACGACGCCAAGGAAGGTAAAAACATTGTTGTTGTTGGGGATAGCCAGATTAGGTACATGGATAGGGCATTCTGCTTGAAGGATAGGAGTAGGAGGCAGAGAGTGTGTTTTCCTGGGGCTGGGATGAAGGATATTGTTAGCCGTCTGGATGACATCATGAGAGGTAATGGGAGCAATCCTATTATCTGTCTCAGTGCTGGAGGCAACGATGTTGGCAGACGTAGGAGTGAGGACCTGATTAGCAGGTATAGGTCAGCAATAGAGATAATTAGGAGGAAGGGTGGGAAACCTGTCATATGTGGCATTTTGCCAAGGAGAGGAGTTGGAAATGAATGGTTGTCCAGAGCAATTGGTGTCAATTGCTGGCTGGACAAATACTGTAAGGAAAATGCGGTAACATTCATTGACAACTGGGACCTCTTCTATGGCAGAAATGACATGTATGCCAGGGATGGGGTTCACTTATCTAGGTGTGGGGTGGGAGCACTGGCCAACGCAGTGGAGGGAGCTGTTAGGTCTTTAAACTAGGAATAGTTAGTGGTATGGGTTTTGGCGGGAAAACTGTGAAGTCGCAGGGTAGTAATATGAGTACTAGGAGAACTAGTAATAGGCAAAATGAGGTGGATATTGGAAAGCCAGTGGCACTAATTGACAAGGACAGTAATAGGTTTAGTGGAATAACAGAAAGGAGCAGGAAGGGTAAAGAGAGAGGAGGGTCTTTAAATATTTATTACACAAATAGTCGCAGTGCTAGGAATAAGATGGACGAGTTGAGACTAGTTGCTAGTGCAGGTAACATAGATGTATTTGCCATTACTGAGACGTGGTTTAATTCAAAAAGTCGGGACATGCCTGCAGAATGTCACATTCAGGGTTTTAAATTGTTCCAAGTAGATAGAAGTATCGGGAAGGGGGGTGGGGTGGCATTGTATGTCCGAGATCGCTTGAACTGTTGCATAAAAAACGGGTATTAAGTCTGAAGTAACACATACAGAGTCTGTTTGGATAGAATTTTCAGAGGGGCATGAAAAATTAATTTTAGGTGTGA
>NW_026473465.1:0-11777 GCF_026875155.1 Cherax quadricarinatus | reverse complement strand
TAAAAGATGGGGACACTATCAATTTTCCCCAGTGAAAAGCGGGGTGCCACAGCATGATAAAAAGCAACAAAATGAGTGTGGGGGGGCCCAAAAATTTTAAACTGCCTCCCAGCTACATAAGGGGGATTACCAAAAGACCCCTGGCTGTCTTAAAGATGGCGCTGGACAAGCCCCTAAAGTGTACTTGACCAGCCGGGCTGTGGTTCGTACGTCGGGTTGCTTTGGTGACCAACAGTAACAGCCTGGTTGATCAGGTCATGATCCCCATGAGGCCTGGTCACAGATTGGGCCGCGGGGGCGTTGACTCCTGAAACCCTCTCCAGGTATTCTCCAGGTAGACGTCTAGCCGTCCTTATAATAATTATAATAATAATTATTATTATAATTATTTTTGTTGTTATGCACCAGCTAGATTACCTGGAGTTTACCTGGAGAGATTTCCCGGGGGGTCAACGCCCCCGCGGCCCGGTCTGTGACCAGGCCTCCTGGTGGATCAGAGCCTGATCAAACCAGGCTGTTGGCTGGCTGCACGCAAACCAACGTACGACCCACAGCCCGGCTGATCAGGAACCGACTTTAGGTGCTTGTCCAGTGCCAGCTTGAAGACTCCCAGGGGTCTGTTGGTAATCCCCCTTATGTGTGCTGGGAGGCAGTTGAACAGTTCGGGTCCTGACACTTATTTTTATGGTCTTTTAAAACGTGCTAGTGACACCCTGCTTTCTTGGGGGGATGGTGCATCGTCTGCCAATCTTTTGCTTTCGTTGTGAGTGATTTTCGTTTTGGCAAGTTCGGTACTAGCCCCTCTAGGATTTTCCAGGTGTATAAAATTCATGTATCTCCCCCTCCTGCGTTCCAGGGAATACAGGTTTTGGAACCTCAAGCGCTCCCAGTAATTGAGGTGTTTTATCTCCGTATGCGCGCCGTGAAAGTTCTCTGTACATTTTTAGGTCGGCAATTTCACCTGCCTTTAAAGGTGCTGTTAGTGTGCAGCAATATTTCCAGCCTAGATAGAAAAAGTGACCTGAAAGGTGTCATCATGGGCTTGGCCTCCCTAGTTTTTAAGGTTCTCATAGATGAAGAAAACAAATAAAATAAAAAACAAACCTCTTACAAAACTCTGAAAAACAGTGATTATAAATCATGAAACTAATACAAATTTAAAAATCACTTCAATAAGCTATGGCCCTGGCTTGTCAAATATATATTTTTTGGTATTTACAGAAAGTTGAAGTCTAAATATAATTCACTGGTCTACGCAATGAAACATTCCCACACTGACATGCAGTCTTTTAACTCACTCACATCCTTAAACCTAACCCTTGAACTAATAACAAATAATTAACATCAGTAAACAGTAAAAAAAAATATCTTTTTCAACAAGTTAAAATTCTCACATCAGCTAGAAAATAAAATAGACACAAAAAAGATTTAGTTACGAAAAATATCCCTGGCTAAAAGGGAAAAAGGCTTCAACAATGGAAAAACAATTTAATTATCCTCTACAGTTAGTGATGCTCTACCAGACGTGTAGTGACAGGATTACATACAAGCAGGAATTCCTGAGTTTGGTACATGCGTTCAATCTTTTAATTTAGGGATAATTATCCATTGTCAGTTCTCATGAAAACGGATGACCAACCATGCAAGCCATATGGATCTTGGAAAGAACATTTTGTTTCATCTTGAATACCCACTGGGTCCATATTTCCTGGGAGATACTGATTAATAAGAACATAAGAACATAAGAAAGAAGGAACATTTGCAACAGGCCTACTGACCCATGCGGAGCAGGTCCATGCCCCCCCCCGGTTTAAAACCCAATGACCCACCCCCCCCGGATTAGCCCAATACCCACCCAGTCTGGTCACCTCCACTCAACGAAGGAGTACGGCACCAGACCCAGCGGCACAAGCTAGTCAGGTCCAACCCCAAACCCACCCACACCCACTCATGTTTTATCTAACCTATTTTTAAAGCTACACAACGTTTTGGCTGAATAAACTGTACTCGGGAGTTTGTTCCCTCATCCACAACTCTATTACCAAACCAGTGCTTTCCTATATTCATCCTGAATCTGAATTTTTCCAACTGGAAACCATTGTTGCGAGTCCTATCTTGGCTGGAAATTTTCACACGCTATTTGCATCCCCTTTATTTATTTTCCTATTTTCCCCAATTATTACACCCTCGATCATATCCCCCCTAATTCTACGACTTTCGAGAGAGTGCAGATTCAGGGCCCTCAGTCTAATCCTCCATAGGGAAGATTTTCTGATACATGGGATCATTTTGTCTCCTCCTCTGTACATTTTCTAGAGCATTTTATATCCATTCTGTAATAGGTGACCAGAAGTTGAGTCATAATTAATGTATTTAAAATCACAGTGAGGCAGAAAACAATATTAATGCCAATGCACAGTATAAAAACAGTCACCTCCCAGCATCCACTCACTCTTTTATTTATTTCCCTGGATCCAGTTATCGCCGGAAACTGATAAGAACGGGTGAAGTTAGACAACATGTGCAACATCTGGATATCTTTATTGTAGTAATAAACTTTTCGCCATCCAGTGCTTATCAATACCTTTCTTGCACAAGACGGGTGAGGAGAAGGGAAACTACCAGTGAATAACCGAAGAATACTTCGATAATCTGTCTCGTGTATTCGCTGAGGATGAACCGCAAAGCCCACTCCACCTTGATTTATCTAAGAGATGTTTATTTGTAGCTTATTAATAGCCGCAATAAATTAGCTTCCACAGAAGATCCGCTATTTTTTCCAGAGTTGCTGAAGAAGAAAGCACGTCCTTGCCATAGTTATTTATGAAATGCTACGTATCCTTTAATTTTGTTTGAAAAATTACTTATGATATGTAGCAAAGCGACAGATTTTCGCTGGCGCCCTACCCACCACGTTTAATAATGATGGAGCTATTTTTTCGAGAAATGGGAATGAAACAAAAACAGAATCTGACAGTTAGTAACTAATACGTGAAAAATTATGGAAAATGACATCACATAATTATTTAATTAGTTTCACCGCACTGTATATACAAAACTCACCAAATATTAAAACTTAATAACATTTATCTAATAAAAGAATTTAAATAAAATATTTTTTTAAATATACATACACAGATCTTTTTTTCTGGTTTGTAATCTCATTTTTTTATTTATGATTTAATACCCACCAAAACAAACGTTTTTCGACAACTAATGGGATGGAAGTGCATCCATATATTTACAGTATACAACCTGACCATACGCATCTCGTTGAGTGATTGACCAGAAATCAATCACCGTATAATGGATGTCGCGTAAAAGCTTTGTGAAAGTTTAAAAGTTTTTATTCGTACGTCAGGAAAAAAGCGAAATAAAATATATGTAAAATTCACTTGAAATGTGATGAATATGGAAAAATATTCATGATCATGGTAAACTAGCACTCTTTTATATTTTTTTCTATCAGCCATTTCAATATCATTAATAAAAGGCGTATGAACAGGGTGGATAGGGGGGCAGTGTGGCAGATGGTTGCAGTGTATGTGTAGGAGGTAGGTTTACTCCGAAAGCAGCAAGAGTTTTTACGAGATAGTGAGGGGCACAAGTTAGAGTATGTAGGGAAGAGGGAGATTATTTTCCCAGTAAAATAGGCCTTAGCAAGGATGTGTGATGTCACCGTGGTTTTCAATATAATTTAATAGATGGGGTTTGTAAGAAAAAGTAAATGCGAGTGTCTTGGCAAAGGTTGGAATTAAAAGATAAAGATTCACACATAAAGTGGGAGTTGTCACATTTGCTCTTCGCTGATGACACTGTGCTCTTGGGAGATTTTTGAAGAGAAATTGCAGGGGTTGGTGGATGAATTTGGTAGGGTATGTAAATAGAAGAAAATTAAAAGTGAATACAGGAAAGAGTAAGGCTATGAGGATAACAAAAAGATTAGGTGATGAAAGATTGGATATCAGATTGGAGGGAGAGAGTATTTAGGAGGTGAATGTATTCAGATATTTGGGAGTGGACGTGTCAGCGGATGGGTCTATGAAAGAGGAGGTGAATCATAGAATTGATGAGGGGAAAGGGTGAGTGGTGCACTTTGGAGTCTGTGGAGACAAAGAACTTTGTCCTTGGAGGCAAAGAGGGGAATGTATGAGAGTATAGTTTTACCAACGCTCTTATATGGGTGTGAAGCATGGGTGATGAATGTTGCAGCGAGGAGAAGGCTGGAGGCAGTGGAGATGTCATGTCTGAGGGCAATGTGTGGTGTGAATATAATGCAGAGAATTCGTAGTTTGGAAATTAGGAGGAGGTGCGGGATTGCCAAAACTGTTGTCCAGAGGGCTGAGGAAGGGTTGTTGAGGTGGTTCGGACATGTAGAGAGAATGGAGCGAAACAGAGTGACTTCAAGAGTGTATCAGTCTGTAGTGGAAGGAAGGGGGGGTTTAGGGGTCGGCCTAGGAAAGGTTGGAGAGAGGGGGTAAAGGAGGATTTGTGTGCGAGGAGCTTGGACTTCCAGCAGGCATGCGTGAGTGTGTTTGATAGGAGTGAATGGAGACAAATGGTTTTTAATACTTGACGTGCTGTTAGAGTGTGAGCAAAGTAACATTTATGAAGGGATTCAGGGAAACCGGCAGGCCGGACTTGAGTCCTGGAGATGGGAAGTACAGTGCCAGCACTATGAAGGAGGGGTGTTAATGTTGCAGTTTAAAAAATGTAGTGTAAGCCCCTTCTGGCAGAAGAACTGTGATGAGTGAATGGATGGTGAAAGTTTTTTCTTTTTGGGCACCCTGCCTTGGTGGGATCGGCCAGTGATGATAATAAAAATAATAAAATAAAGTTAATGAAAAGACTATCGACTGTTTACGTGGGCCATCTTAAGGTGGATTTCACAGTTAAAATTATTTCATTATAGCTTTGAGTGGGAAGTGCAAACCAGTAGATCCCTTAAATATCAATATAAAAAGTTATTCGCACATTGAATATTTACACAATATCAGTTATATATCTGTTATTTACTTCAAAATATTATAAGTGTAAATTATATAACTGAATTTGGCAATTGCAAATAGGGGGGGGGGGCCCATGGTAAAAATACTTAACTCAATCAGCCAAATATCCTTTATACCACACTCGGACAAGCTTCCAGAAAGAAGGAAATGTGTAATCTTTAGATTAGGATTTAGTGCATATTGCTGTAATTGCCTCTCCACCTGTGGTTATAAGATTAATTTATCTTTGCACCCAGAGTATTTTATTTTACACTTTTCTGAAGTGCTGTAAAGATAACCTGTAACATAGCAGGAGGGTAGTGTTCATCAGGTAACTGCAATATCTGGGATTAGATTCCCAACTGAGCGGCCCGTTAGGTAAATAGGTAAAAAGGGGGTTGTGGACTGTTGTCACTCACTTCCCAGGAAAGATGATAATACTATAGTACATTCATGCTCTGATGAATTTTGAGGTACTATAAAACACCTATAAGAAAACTGGACGGATTTTCTTACGGATTATGATAGAGGAGAGAGAGAGAGAGTGTTGAGAGAGAGAGAGAGAGAGAGAGAGAGAGAGAGAGAGAGAGAGGGAGCAGAGAGAGAGAGGAGAGAGAGAGAGACGGAGAGAGAGGAGAGAGAGAAAGAGAGAGACGACAGAGAGAGAGAGAGAGAGAGGGACCGAGGACAGAGATATAGTAAGGGTTCTTAAATGGAGATATCGTGGGTTGAAGGTAGACACCAACATTGTTGGATGGTAACATATATATTGTCCAGACTGTGATGATGAATGTGGAGCCAGCCTCTGCCTGTCTTCGCAGTAGGTCTAACGCCGATGAGATGGAGGCAGAGGTACGGAGCTACACATTCGCATCCCGTGACATCACACAAAGTTCACAGGCCACAAGGGATCTCGTATCTAAAGCACATGGACGATACTAATTGCTATGCTATATAACTCAGGGAAGCTGCAACTATGCTGGGAACAGCTCGGTATGTTACGTATGTCGTTCGACATACACTACTATCTTTAGGCTGAACAGGCAGGCGGTTCTGGGCTGATTCTATACATAACAAATTCATATATAACTTAGAACTAATGGATGGTATTCATTAATGGATTTTAGTATTGGGTGTAAACGTATTCATGACAAACATAAGAACAATTCATTTACAATATGGATGAGAATTGATCCGTTGATTGGTATTCAAGCACTCTACGGATTGCTGAGGAAGAATAAGGTGAAATTAACAGCAAAAGCTTGGTGCACTCAGACTATTATGGAAGGGAACGTGAACACGAAAATTTCTGACAACTTGATCAACTAATGACAAAACACACAGTTGATAATTCATTCATCTCGGACATCTAATTATGCAGGCTGGTTTACCTTAACCAATTCGTGCGAGGTAAGGGTTTAGTATGCAGAATGGTTATCATCTCTGGGAGGATCGAATTCCTATGCAAGGGGCTAACACATGCCTGGCTGAGGACAGTCCCCCCCCCGAACGAGTATCTACAAAAGATACAGCTACAATCACTAGAGACTGAGGAACTTACTAATTCTTATGCTAGGAGTACTCAACTCGACATATTCGATACAGTAATTCTTGGTCTTTACAAAGTCACTAATCGGTGCTGGTGGCTTCACAGTAAGATTATGATCTTCCTGGAGCAGGATCGAATCACACCAGGCCACATGAGTAATCTGTTCTTTGGGCAGTTTTGAATCCTCGACAGTAAATGGAGGATCTGCTGTAAATTACACTAACGTGTCGCGAAATGGTCTGGACTACATTCGACTTGCCAGGTAAATGATTCAAAAGTGGGACTGAACTCTGGGATAGTCAAGGTCCATCTGGCTAACCTTCCAGTGGCTGTTTGTTATGGAATAGGTATAGTTCTTTCTTACTTGGGGAATGAACAACTCGGTGGAGTGGTGACTCCACCGGTTGAAAATTTAAGCTATAACACGCCAATATGAGCAAGGGAGAAACGAATCTACTGATCTCAAACTGCAAGCACTGGAGTAAATTATTGGAACACGGTCATCAATGCTGATATTTCAATCTGAGTCGCACCAGTGACACGAGGTATAGCTATAAAGAAACTACACTTTAAAGTGAGCAGCACGTGAAAGTTACTCGAGAATTAACTTATTACAATGCACTGAACTGTCAACTAGGATGGGATTCACCCATTGGAAATTAGAACAACAACAGACACTCTAGTGAGAAACTAGCAGTAACAGCGACGTCTTTCTGCAGACAGCATGTCACATCATACAAGAGATGGGATTACTCGTTTTCAAGTAAATCGTTTGCTGACAAGGCATCCCTGTGGAGAAACTATACTCGAACTAGATGGTCATTGCAGGGATAGGTTGTGCAACTCAAGGCAGTCTGAGTGTCCTCGGACAATTGAGGAAACGCGAACCACTATCCTGCAAGTCTGAAGGTGACGTGGTAAACAGAATGGGAGTGACAGATTACTAGTGCCTGGACCGCTCGGCTACGTTAATAGAATTCACGGATCTATAGGGAACTTATTCGAACTTCACATTTCGCAGCCCTTTAAAAACTCAGATACAAGCTGTGAGAACAAACAACCACATTGACTCAAGGGGTAGGTATCGTCTTTCAGTCAGTAAGGAAATGATTGGTATGTGGCCTTGATTATTGACTTTGAATGGCATGATACACTAAGTGAAACATTCAAAAGTGACTGGGGACATTCTTACAGTGAACTTTACTCAAGTGCATAGGCAAGAATAAGGGAAATGTCCTATAAGCTTAAATGGAAGAAAAATGCTTAACTATTCTCATAAGTAATTAAAAATTGGCAGGTTACACAGTAAGCAATGAACTCACACAGAAAAAATATGCAACAGAAACGAACAACCTTTGAAAATCAAGAGGAAAAAAAAAACTTTTTGTAACTTTACTCAAATCTATTTGCTCAATTTTTACTTAACTTGAATAACGGGCACAGTGAGTTGTCTTTGACTTCAATGCAACAAGGGAAATACACAATTAAAGGATAAAATGGAACTCATAAAACTGTGCAAAATAAACAGAGGCACAATTCACTGAAATAAAATAAAATGACACAGACTGAATAAAATATTATGCACAGAAACAGGAGCATAAGAAACTGCACTGAAATAAACTGTAGCAATATTGCCAAAATAAATGTAATAAAAAAAAAACCCACTGCTTAGAATCTCGCAAGAAAAACTTCAGTGCAACACAATATTTGCACAAGAATTATTGCAAATTGAATCAATGTGCACATAATATAAAATATTACACACAAAGAAAATAAATTATAAGGATTGAAACACTTTCTAACTCTTAACTGCACTTCAAGCAACACTTAACAAGCAAAGAACAATTTACTCTCAAAGAAGAACTTAAAAATTGCACTATGAGTGAATTTGTTCAATAAAAACATGAAAAAATAATAGGTGCTAAAACACAAACAAAAAGTTTGAAACACTACAGTGATGCAGAACACAACACATCAACATAAACACAGTACTAGGATTTTCTTGAAATGAAAACTTGATGTTGAAAAATTTTTGTAAAAAATGGATTCTTGATGAACAAAATAATGGCACTATTGTCTGTGGAAATAAGACCAATTAGACACTGGCTAAATGAAAGAATATGAACACAAGACTGTTCAACACGCAGGGAACAAAACAAAAATTACACAAAGGCTGGGAAGAAAAAAAAAATTATAACAGACAACACTGAGTTGTGATGCAGCTATGAGGTGAAAAATTTATGAAATACTTTCACTGGAATACTGAGAAACACAAAGTGATTCTGATATGTAAACACAAGTTCTTTACTGCTCATAGTTGCACACACACAAAGGACAAAACACTAAGTACTTATCAGTGATAAAAAGACCACAAACACAAACAGAAAATAAGATAATGCATGAAAATTAACACTGAATAAAGAGATTAAAAGGAAATTAATGCAATCAAATAATGTTAAACACTGAGTCTGATCATGAGTCACAGAAAAAATCACTGGAAACACAAGAATGTCTCAACACTCGCAAATGTCTCTATGAAAAAAAATATTATCGCTGTAAACGACTTGGTGAAGAATGAGGTTGCTGGATTGTTATATCGTCTTGACTGCTGTCCTGCTGCACACGTGATCGTAGAATTGCGCTTACATCGATGAGAGGACTTCACAAGGAGGCTTTTAACGGTGGCACAAACAACTCTAGCTTTGACCCCCTATCGTGGTCCTTAAAATATGGTACTACAACCTTGTAGCTTACAAAAACACTGAAGAAGTTAGGTGAGTGGGTTAATGGATGCGTTGAGGGCGGTATGAGGACGCTGTGGTGAGTGTAGTTGGGTTTGTGGGTATTAAACGGGCTGAGACGGCAATGGTGCGGACACACCTGGTCGTGAGTGTTGGGCTATGGTTGAACGTGGTAAGCCTCACTGAGACACAACCACACTGCCGCGAATAACTATTTCTAGCGACCGGCTTAAAAAAACAAACCCACGAAATACTAAACACCAAGGATGAAAAGAGCACTCAGAATGCTTGAGCTTGAATCACAAGCGATGAAGGACTACCTCACGTCGGCTTAATTGAGTACTGGGGTAAGACACCTGGGTTAGTTGCTAGGCATGGCCTTATCTTAACCTTCACACAGGATAGCTTGATAAACTTCGTCACGATGAGCACAAACAGAGATGGAAGCAGGCTTGGCAGGTCAGGAATTGGATGGGGTAGATAGGCTCACTGGGCTTCCTCACCACAGACTGGAAGCTGGCTTATTTTGCAAACTCGGGTCCAACCCTCGGGAGTGATGCAAATAAGTGATACACTAATTACAAAGAGACTGGACCAGTGATAATGTAGAAGCTGGAGGGCTTGGACGGGAGAACTGCGCTTGGGTAAGCTGTCGGCGTCAACCCACGGTAGACTACTGGTGCACGAAATGGCGTCTTGCTGGTCGGAAATTTATCTCCAGAAATCGCTGTAATCGTCCAGTAATACAGGCCCTCCGATGCCACCATTTTTCGTGAAAGGGGTTCTTAAATGGAGATATGAGGGTTGAAGGTAGGACACCACTTGTTGGATGGTAACATATATATTGTCAGACTGTGAGGTTGTATGTGGAGCCAGCCTATGCTGTCTTCGCCTGTAGGTCTACGCCGTCTGAGAGGGAGGCAGAGGTCGAGGCCTACACATGCGCATCCCGTGAAGTCACACAAGTCACAGGCTACAAGGTATCTCGTATTAAAGCACATGGCGATACTATATGCTAGTATATAACACGGGATCAGCAACTTTGCTGACAGAGGAGACAGACAGACAGAGAGAGAGACAGAGAGAGGGACACGCGAGTGACTGAGAGAGACAGGAGTGAGACAGAGACGAGAGAGTGAGAGAGAGGACAGATGAGAGAGAGACAGAGAGAGAGAGAGAGAGAGAGAGAGAGAGAGAGAGAGAGAGAGAGGAGAGAGAGAGAGAGAGAGAGAGAGAGAGAGAGAGAGACAGACAGACAGACAGACAGACAGGCAGACAGGCAGACAGGCAGACAGACAGACAGACAGACAGGCAAACAGATCAACAAAATGTAGTCAGATAGCTTCAGACAGCGAGGAAGAGCCTTTTACGAAAGCTTTGCGACTCTTTTCGTTACGTCATTTTGGAGACTTAGGTGATTTAGAAACAAGAGTTTAATTCATTTGGTAAATGCAGAGTGTTGAATAGTGGTATACATTTTATACCTTCTTGCAAATTCAAGGCTGTAAATGAGGTGGTTGTGGCAATAGAAATGTGAATAGAGGAGATGCATGTTGACTTACAACGTATCATTTTGTAAATATTATAGTCTCACAACATGAAAATATATTTCACACGATTTTGTTTATATGTAAATAATGATTTATTCTCAAGTAATTCGTTACTTCTAACAATTTTTATACTAAGATTAATCTCGTTACCTAAGCACATTGTTTTCCTCAGATAAAAATGATTCAGTTTACTTGCACTCTTGGGTCAGTACTATGCATTCATAACTGTCATCTAAGTATTTGTCCTGGAGAGCTTCTGTGCTGCCACACTGGACACGTGAGAAGTGTCACCTGGAGTCATCATGGAAACCAAACATACGACGTCTAGTAATTCATTTTCACAGTTTTAAGTACTCGGCTGGAGAAATGGGGATCTTTAAATACATTCATAATAAATTAAATACTGGAAACAGGAAACCACCTGTTTTGCTCTATGCCTGTAGATATAAATAGGAAAAAAACATATTAGTATGTACTTTTACAAATTAATAATAACGGAAAACTTATTCTTTATCACATAAAAAGCAATGACACAATTCCTTTTTTATTGAGGAACTTAATGCCTAAAATGTCAAATGCATTAGAAAACGTTTCCCAGTGCTAATAAACAACTTTTTTTTTACAAAGGCTAAAAAATGTTCTGCACACAGCAATACCGAGTCTGTGGAATGAGATCAATTTAATCGGCTAGAGTGGTTGGATGTAGCCAGCATCTCGTTATTACTGTGGTGCAAACGTTCAGCTCGTTAACCACCAATGAAAATATACATTATGTCTATTTATATTGAATTTAAATATGTGAATGTATTTATATTTTTAATACAAGCTGAGGGATTCTTGCTACTCTCTGACTGATGTCGTGTTTCCCTCTTGGTACTTCCCTCCGTCGGGTCCTTTCCGTTGGACGTTCTTCGACAATCTTATGAGTAAAATTAGCTAGCCATGGGAG
>NW_026473462.1:0-10806 GCF_026875155.1 Cherax quadricarinatus | reverse complement strand
GTCCCCCATCGTCCTCTTCCCTCCTGCTCCACATTCCTGTAACACAAACTTCTGCTGAACACTCTAAAAAAAAAAAAAAGATCAACTAAATTTTTAAACCACCCCATAACCTCTTCGACCCCAATTGCCTTGCTCTCTTTAGCCCTTCTATCCTCCATAAGTGTTTATATCTTACCCTAACTGCCTTCCTCTTTTAGTTTATAAACCTTCACCTCTATCTTCCCTGATGCTTCTATTCTTGTATCCCATTACCTTTTACTCTCAGTGTAGTTACAACCTAGAAAGTGCATCTGATATAATCTGTGGGCCCCTCTATAAACTTGTACATCCTGAAGTCTCCTCTACAGTCTTTTATCTACCATTACATAATCCAACAAATACTGTCATTTCGCCCTACATTCATATCGTGTATCCTTTATTTATCCTCTTTTTCTTAAAATATGTTATGCTATAATAAAACCCTTTCTATAAAAGTTCAATCAAAGGGCTCCATTATCATTTACACCTGGCACCCCAATACGTACCTTCCACACCCTCTCTAAAAGTTTCTCCTACTTTAGCATTCAAGTCCCTTCCACAATTACTCTCTCCTGGTTTCAAAACGGCTCCCATATACATTCCACTTAACATCTCCAAAATCTCTCTCGCTCCTCTGCATTCCGCTCTTCTCCAGTGCATACACGCCTTATTATTGACCATTCTGCATCCAACCTTTACTTTAATCCACATAATTCTTGAATTTACACATTCATATTCTCTTTTCTCCTTCCAATAACTGATCATTTAACATTACTGCTACCCCTTTCCTTTGCTCTAACTCTCTCAGATACATCCAGATTTAATCCCATTTATTTCCCCCACTGAAACTCTCTACCCCCTTCAGCTTTGTTGCGCTTAGGGCCAGGACATCCAACTTCTTTTATTATAACATCAGCAATCATCTGTTTCTTGTTCATCCGCCACACATCACGCCATTTAAGCAACCCAGTTCTTATAAAGTTTTTCTTCTTCTCTTTTTTTATTAATTGTTATATACAGGAGAAGGGGTTATAGCCCATTGATCCGGCATTGTAGGTCGCCTCATACGACACGCATGGCTTAGGAGGAAGATTATTTTTCACTTCCCCATGGACAATAGAAGAAATAAAAAGAACAAGAGCTATTTAGAAAGAAGTGGAAAACCTAGATGTTGTATGTATATTATTATGCATGTGTACGTGTCTTGTGAGTGTGACCAAAGTGTATGTTGGGTAGCAAGATATCCCTGTTATCTTGCGTGTTTATGAGACAGAAAAAGAAACCGCAATCTACATCATGCAAAGACAGTTACAGGTTTTTGTTTCACAGTCATCTGGCAGGACGGTAGTACTTCCCTGGGTGGTTGCATATATACAGTGGTCCCTTGTTTTCCATAATTAATCCATTTCTGGAGGAGCTACTATAAACGAAATTTACGAATTGCGAATCAATTTTCCCCATAAGAAATAATAGAAATACAATTAATCCGTTCCTGACACCCCGAAGTATTATAAACAAAAAAAATTTTTTTACCAAGAAATATGCATGTAGTACATAAACAAAACAATGGGAAATGATGAAAGAAACATTAACGCATAACACTTACCTTAACTAGAGATTCTTCTTAGTGTATGGGAGACTGGAGATGGAGAGAGATTGGATTGTTTACAGTTTGAGGGGAATCCCCTTCCAGCAAACACTCAGGTACCAAGTGTTCTCTTGGTGCGTCTCTTCCTGTTTCTAATTGCCACTAGGACCACATGACGTGTCACTCTAGTCCTGGTCTCGCAAAGTAACTGTGGAGAGAGCTCTGTTTCGGCGTCTCTATAACACTTCCTTAAATGGCCCAAGACTTTTTCACTGAACATATTTCTCCACCTTCTTTACCACTGGCTTGGTGCACTAGGAGCTTCTTTGGAGCCATGGTAGCTTATTTTGTACTTGCAAGAACTAAAATGTGAGAATATTATGAATATTTCGTAGGAGCACTTGGGGGACTCACTCACTGGTAAACAATTTTCTGCCAGACTGGCTGCGGTAGGGAAGGCCGCCCGGCTCACACCATGATACGCGTCCGGGATGAACTACTAATCGTGAGTCACCTATGAAAGGCAGGTCCATGTTTATACGAAATTCCCCAATGATTGGCGAAATTTACGAATGTTGAGAACTACAAGAAGCGGGGGGACCACTGTTATTATAGATATATATTATATACTATATATATATATATATATATATATATATATATATATATATTATATTATATATATATATTATTATATATATTATATATTACATATTACCATAAATACATATATAATTATACGGTGGTCTCGGTATTCGATGCAATTATTACGAGAGTGTGCCCACATGGTGACCTTGAACTGCCCGGTGTGCCTGTATTTACAAGCCAGGCAGTAGTTTCGCGATCTAAGGATATATCAGTACATTCCATATTATCACTGTTTTTTTCTTAGTTTCTGACAACAATAGTCACCATGGGCACAAGAAAGCTTCTAGTGCCACCCTTCGAGAAAAAAAAAAGGTGCTAATGGACTATTGATATGAAGAGAGAGATAATTGCAAAGTACAAAAGTGGAGTGCGTGTTCGGGAGGCTGGCCAGGTTGTAGAGTAAAACCCACTCAACTATATCTACTGTAGGACCAGGTAAAATGGCATTCAAGGAAGCTGTTCTTGCTAAAGTGCAACTTGTGATTATTGAAAGAGCGACCACAAGTGTAGAAGATGTTGAGAGACTGTTTTTTTTTTTTTTTTTTTTTTTTTTTTTTTTTTTTTTTTTTTTTTTTTTTTTTTTTTTTTTTTTTTTTTTTTTATCACACTGGCCGATTCCCACCAAGGCAGGGTGGCCCGAAAAAGAAAAACTTTCACCATCATTCACTCCATCACTGTCTTGCCAGAAGGGTGCTTGTTGTTGCAGTTTAAAAAACTGTAGTGTAAAGCACCTTCTGGCAAGGACAGTGATGGAGTGAATGATGGTGAAAGTTTTTCTTTTTCGGGCCACCCTGCCTTGGTGGGAATCGGCCAGTGTGATAATAAAAAAAAAAAAAAATAAATAAAAAAAAAATGAAAGACAGATAGCAGGAAATAGTATCTCTCAAGCGATCATTTGTTAAAAAGCAAGGCAGTTGCATGATGACATGGTAAAGAAATTGCCTGCAACTAGTGGTGATGCGAGTGAATTTAAGGTGAGCAAAGGTTGGTTTGAAAGATTTAAGAATTGTAGTGGCATACATAGTGTGATTAGGCATTGTGAGGCTGCCAGTTCGAACCAAAAAGCAGCTGAAAAATATGTGAAGGAATTCAAGGAGTACATAGACAATGAAGAATCGAAACCTGAACAAGTGTTTAATTGTGACAAAAGAGGCCTGTTTCGGAAGAAAATGCAAAGCAGGACCTACATTACTCAGGAGGAAAAGGCACTCCCAGGACATAAGCCTATGAAAGACAGACTTACTCTGTTGATGTGTGCCAATGCTAGTGGTGATTGCAAAGTGAAGCCTTTAATGGTGTATCACTCTGAAATTCCCAGTGTGTTCAGGTAAAACCATGTCCTCATTGCTAATTTTTGTGTGCTGTGGAGGGAAACAGTAAGGCATGGGTCAATAGGGACTTTTTCTATGACTGGTTACACCATGCAATTGCCCCCACTGTGAAAAATTACATCATGGAAAATGAATTGGACCTTAAGTGCCTCCTGGTATTAGACAATGCTCCTGGTTATCCTTCAGACATTGCAGAGCGACTTTCTGTGGACACGACCTTCATTAAGCTCAAGTTTTTGCCTCCTAATACCACTCCTCTCCTGCAGCCCATGGACCAGCAGGTCATTTCCAACTTCAACAAACTGTACACAAAAGCTATGTTTCAAAAGTGCTTTGTAGTGACCACAGAAACTCAACTGACTCTAAAAGAGTTTTGGAAGGATCACTTTAATATCCTCAGCTCCATAAACCTTATAGGTAAGGCTTGGGAGGGAGTGACTAAGAGGACCTTGAACTCTGCTTGGAAAAAACTGTGGCCAGAATGTGTAGACAAAAGGGATTTTGAGGCTAACCCTGAGAAGTGTTTGCCAATTGAGGAATCCATTGTGGCATTGAGGAAGTCCTTGGGGTTCGAGGTTAGTGGAGAGGATATGGAAGAATTGGTATGATGAATCATACCACTGATGAGCTGCTAGATCATCTTCAACAGCAAGAGGCCAGACCTGAGGACACTGCTTCGGAGGAGTGGATAGAGAAATTGAGGAAGTTGCCTACTTCAAAGATTAAGGAAATATGTGCAATGTGGCTTAAAGTGCAAACCTTTTTTGATGAAAATCACCCTGACACAGCTACTGCAAACAGTGTTGGCAACCTGAACAATGACAATGTTGTGAACCACCACTTTGGGAAAGTCATAAAGGAACGAGAGGTACCGGCCTCTATGGACAGATATGTTGTGTGACAGAAGTCTAGTGGCTCTCAAGCTGGTCCTAGTGGCATTAAAAGAAGAAGGGAAGTAACCCCAGAAAAGGACTTGCTACCTCAAGTCCTAATGGAAGGGGATTCCCCTTCTAAACAGTAACAACTTCGACACTCTCCCCGCCTCCCATCCCATCAATCATCACCAGATCTTCATTAAAGCTAAGTGTCAATTATTCTATTGTTATTATTCTATTGGTATTGTAATTATTCTATTGCATTAAACTTAATATTTAATGTGGTAAAAAAAATTTTCATACTTTTGGGTGTCTTGCACGGATTAATTTGATTTCAATTATTTCTTATGGGGAAAATTGATTCGCTTTTTTATAATTTCGGTATTCGATGAGCTCTCATGAACGGATTAATATCGAATACCAGGGGTCCACTGTATATGCATTATAGGTAGTAGGTTGGTAGACAGCAACCATCCAGGGAGGTACTACCGTCCTGCGAAGTGAGTCTAAAATGAAAGCCTGTAGTTATTTTACATGATGGTAGGATTTCTGGTGTTATTTTTTCTGCCTCATAAACATGCAAGATTTCAGGTACATCTTGATACTTCTACTTATACTTAGGTCACACTACACATACATTTACAAGCATATATATACACACCCCTCTGGGTTTTCTTCTATTTTCTAACTAGCTCTTGTTCTTGTTTATTTCCTCTTATCTCCATGGGGAAGTGGAACAGAATTCTTCCTCCACAAGCCATGCGTGTTGTAAGAGATGACTAACATCCCGGGAGCAAGGGCTAGTAACCCCTTCTTCTGTATATATTACAAAATTAAAAAAAAAAGAGACTTTCGTTTTTCCTTTTGGGCCACTCTGCCTTGGTGGGATACGGCTGGCATGTTGAAAGAAAGAAGAATATACAGTAGACCCCCGAGTTTCTTCTGCATCAAGTTTCATGAAATCCGACTTCCGGCAAGTTTATTCGGCAAAATTTTACCTCGCGGTTTGTGATTGGACTTGTGATTCGGAGACCGTCTGGTACCCATCCGCCCATCACCACGCACACAAAGCCAGTCTCTCGCACCATTCACACTCAGTGTGCCATTGTTTACCAGCTGTGACCTTCACCCGCTGGTTCATACAAAACATTCCATAAAAAAACCATTGTTTTTGTTTACATGGAGAGAGTTCCGGGGACCAACGCCACCGCGGCGCGGTCTGTCACCAGGCCTCCTGGTGGATTAGAGCCTGATCCACCAGACTGTTACTGCTGACTGCATGCAAACCAATGTACGAGCCACAGCCTGGCTCGTCAGGTACCAACTTTAGATGCTTGTCCAGAGCCAGCTTGAAGATTGCCAGGGGTCTATTGGTAATCCCCCTTATGTATGCTGGAAGCAGTTGAGCAGTCTTGGGCCCCTGACACTTATTGTATGGTCTCTTAACGTGCTAGTGACACCCCTGCTTTTCATTGGGGGGACGATGCATCATCTGCCAAGTCTTTTGCTTTCATTGTGAGTGATTTTCGTGTGCAAGTTCGATACTAGTCCCTCTAGGATTTTCCAGGTGTACAACCATGTATCTCTCCCGCCTGCGTTCCAGGGAATACAGGTTCAGAAACTTCAAGCGCTCGCAGTAATTGAGGTGTTTTATCTCCGTTATGCGTGCTGTGAAGGTTCTCTGTACATTTTCTAGGTCAGCAATTTCACCTGCCTTGAAAGGTGCTGTTAGTGTGCAGCAATATTCCAGCCTAGATAGAACAAGTGACCTAAAGAGTGTCATCATGGGCTTGGCATCCCTAGTTTTGAAGGTTCTCATTATCCATCCTGTCATTTTTCTAGCAGCTGCAATTGATACAATGTTATGGTCCTTGAAGGTGAGATCCTCCGACATGATCACTCCCAGGTCTTTGACGGTGGTGTTTCGCTCTATTTTGTGGCCAGAATTTGTTTTGTGCTCTGATGAAGATTTAATTTCCTCGTGTTTACCATATCTGAGTAATTGAAATTTCTCATCATTGAACTTCATATTGTTTTCTGCAGCCCATTGAAAGATTTGGTTGATGTCCACCTGGAGCCTTGCAGTGTCTGCAATGGAAGACACTGTCATGCAGATTCGGGTGTCATCTGCAAAGGAAGACACGGTGCTGTGGCTGACATCCTTGTCTATGTCAGATATGAGGAAAAGAAACAAGATGGGAGCGAGTGCTGTGCCTTGTGGAACAGAGCTTTTCACTGTAGTTGCCTCGGACTTTACTCTGTTGACTACTACTCTTTGTGTTCTGTTTGTGAGGAAATTACAGATCCATCTACCAACTTTTCCTGTTATTCCTTTAGCACGCATTTTGTGCGCTATTACGCCATGGTCAAACTTCTCGAAGGCTTTTGCAAAGTCTGAATATATTACATCTGCATTATTTTTGTCTTCTAGTGCATCTAGGACCTTGTCGTAGAGATCCAATAGTTGAGACAGACAAGAGCGACCTGTTCTAAACCCATGTTGCCCTGGATTTTGTAATTCATGGGTTTCTAGATGGGTGATGATCTTGCTTCTTAGGACCCTTTCAAAGATTTTTATGATATGGGATGTTAGTGCCAGCGGTCTGTAGTTCTTTGCTATTGCTTTACTGCCCCCTTTGTGGAGTGGGGCTATGTCTGTTGTTTTTAGTAACTGTGGGACGACCCCCGTGTCCATCCTCCCTCTCCATAGGATGGTAAAAGCTTGTGATTGGGGCTTCTTGCAGTTCTTGATGAACACGGAGTTCCATGAGTCTGGCCCTGGGGAAGAGTGCATGGGCATGTCATTTATCGCCTGTTCGAAGCCATTTGGCATCAGAATAACATCAGATAGGCTTGTGTTAACCAAATTCTGTGGCTCTCTCATAAAAAATTCATTTTGATCTCGACTCTTAGTCTGGTTAGTGGCTTGCTAAAATCTGAGTCATATTGGGACTTAAGTAGCTCATTCATTTCCTTGCTGTCATCTGCGTAGGACCCATCTTGTTTAAGTAAGGGCCCAATACTGGACGTTGTTCTCGACTTTGATTTGGCATAGGAAAAGAAATACTTTAGTTTTCTTTCGATTTCATTCATGGCTTTCAGTTCTTCCCACGATTCTTGACTCTTATAAAATTCCTTTAGGTTAAGTTCGATGTTTGCTATTTCTCTGACCAGTGATTCCCTAAGCATTTCAGATATATTGGCCGCTTTTAGCTGCTCTGTTATTCTTTTCCATCGCCTGTAAAGGGAGTGCCTGTCTCTTTCTATTTTACATCTACTCCTCCTTTATCTTAGAGGAATAAGCCTTGTGCATACATCGAGTGCCACCGAGTTAATCTGTTCTAGGCATAAGTTGGGGTCTGTGTTGCTTAGTCTATCTTCCCAGCTTATATCGGTTAGGACTTGGCTTACTTGGTCCCACTTTATTCTTTTGTTATTGAAGTTGAATTTGGTGAATGCTCTATTGTGACTAATCTCATTATGTCGGTCTTGGGCTCCGCGCATACATGTCTGATCCTTGATGTTGTGATCTGAGTATATAGTTTTTGATATGGTGACATTTTGTATCAGATCATCAATGTTAGTGAAGATGAGGTCTAGTGTATTCTCCAGTCTAGTAGGCTCTATTATTTGCTGGTTTAAATTGAATTTTGTCAAGAGATTTAAAAGCTCATGTGTGTCTGAGTTCTCATCAGAGCTGCGTCCTGGTGTTATCACTGCAACAACATTATTTGCTATATTCCTCCATTTTAGGTGCCTTAAGCTGAAATCCCCCAGGAGCAAGATGTTGGGGCCAGGAGCTGGCAGATTTTCCAGACAGTGGTCAATTTTTAACAGCTGTTCCTCCTCTTCAAGGGGGGCTCCTTGGCGTGGAGAAGAGGCTCTTGATCTGAGGAATTAAACCTGTCGGTCTTCTTCCTCAGACCGAACCTAATTACCCCCCATTCTCCCCTCCCCTATCCCATCCTCCCCTTTTTCCATTCCTGCTCCTCTTCCCCACCCCTCCCTTTTGCCCTTCCTCTTTTTGGCCTTTGGGATTTCTCCCACAGGCGCGCTAGTTCCTAGGTAGGGGAAAGGACACCGGGGTCCATCCCATTCCGTTGAGGTTCTTGGCGGTGGCGTAGTTTGCCGTGGAATCTGGATCACCTGGGGATGTCCCGATCCCTCTCCGGTATCCCGGAGTAGCTTTGGGTCTCTTTAGGGCAACGGGTGTATCTCTGGAAGCCACCTTTCGGATTCTGGGGGAGGTGGCCGAAGGAGGTATGCATTGTGGCGGATATCCAGCCGCCCTCTCTTTTGTCCACCAAGGTAGCTCGGCAGATGTGAGGTTGCTATCCTGGATTGCTGGTTTAATGGCATGAAGGGTAGGGTATGGCATGGGTTCCATGCTGCATCAGCGCTACTAGCAGTGCTGAGGTCCTCTTGGGCACGGAGGGAGATTTCCGGCCCTTTCATTCCTCCTGGGATCTATTCCTCCCCGCTCCCCCCCCTTTTTTTATTGTTTTTTTTATTTTTATTTTCTTTTCTTTCTTTTTTTTCTTAAAAACAAAAAGCAAAGGAGTAACCTAACCTTGGAGAACAAAATCCATGACCCAGCTACCCCCGGGCCCCTTCTTGATACCGCACCCCATTCTGACCCTGCCTTGTGTTTAGACCACTCTTCGGACACTCCTGATGCCCCTGTACCTCTTGCTGGTGCTGTTTCCTCACCCGCTTCAGGTACCGGGGCTTCGACTGACTCCTTCGATTTGTCTGAACTCCGCTCTCCTTTGACTATGCTTCCGGCTTCGCCAACGTGAATCTCCTGATGATGCTCCTTCGTTACCTTCCCATTCCACTTGGAAAAGACCGACATGTCAAGCACTCCCTCTCCACGCTGAGTTTCGGACCACAAAATGGACTAAATTTTTTACTTTAAGACCGACTTCTTCTTCTGCCTACCTTTCTGACCATAGTATTGGCAAAGCACTCCTGCGTCATGTTGGTAGAGATATTTCATTTCAAGCTCTCAAGAGTGGTACGAGCATCGTCACTGCCCAGAATGCTACCTAAGCTCATGATCTTTCTCTCCTTTCGAATATCGATACTACTCCTATCACTATTGAAAAACATCTTTCTCTCAATTCTTGTAGTGGTACTGTCATTCTGCCCCATACCATAGTCCAACAGAATTTCCAGTCATGTGGCAATGACATCTTGAACAGCTGGAACTCCAGGATCTCCCAATCCTCAAAGTAGACACTTATGTCCTTCCTGCCCGGGGGCGGAGACGTTACCCTTGCAATGTGGCTCGTTTAACTTTTGACAGCCGAGAACTCCCATCCTCTGTATATATCGCGGGACATCGGTTACAAGTTCGAAAGGTGATACCTACACCGCAACAATGTAGAAATTCCTGGGGTTTTGGTCACCCAGCAAAATATTGCAGATCTATGGCCGAATGCCCAGTCTGTGGTGCTGACGACCATTCTAATACATCTTGCAGTCAACCTCCATCTTGCCCTAATTGTAATGAAGCTCACCCTTCATACTCCTGCCATTGCCAGGTCTACTTAAATGAACGTGAAATCCATTGCCTCAAAGAGGCAGAAGGTCTCCCTTATGCTATGGCAGTTACTCATCTCCGCCTCCAAGGGAGACTACCCTGTGTTTCTTATTCTCGTGTTTCCAAACATCCCCCCACTTCTGGGGTCCCATCTTCTGCAGCCTCCTCTGTTGTTACCCCTCCCACAGCCACTCCGGCATCTAATCCTTTTGCTGTCCTTGGCTCTGATGTCCCGACTACAACTATGTCTGTTCTCACATCTTTGTGTCTTTCGTCACAAGCCCCAGTATCGACAAGACCTCGTAAGACACCTAATACCAATCGCCTCTCTACTTCTCAGAAGTCCAAAAAATCCACATTGCTCAAATCTTCTTTGCCCCTTCCTTCCCTTCTTCCACCTCCACACTTTACCTTTCCAGTCTCTGTACCTAGTTCTTCCCCTCTCTCTGGCTCTATTACAAGTGTGGACATTCACCCTCCTCCTCGTACTATGCCCTCCACCCCCGTCCCCTCCCAAGTTTCTCCCTCTTCTGCCACTTCCCAGGTTTCTGCCTCTTCTGTGCCCCCCCACACTTCATCTCCAGTCCCTTACACTCTTCCTTCCCCTCTACTTTGGTACAGCCCTTACTGTCCCAATCTTTACTCGCCCTCCTCCTTCTATCTCAAATATGGTCTCCCATACATCTTTGAATTCAGAAACACTTGAAGCCATTCAGAATATATTGCAGAGACTAAACCTTCAATGGAAAAACTGATTCACTTCCTGTTCCTTCTCTTCCCTCTCCTCCCCTCTTCACAACC
>NW_026473461.1:0-10862 GCF_026875155.1 Cherax quadricarinatus | reverse complement strand
TTTTTTTTGCACAGAACTGCTAAATGCCTCAAATGAGTAGTGGTAGTTTTAGCAGAAAAGATCGAAAACCCAAAACCTAGTCATTGTGGTATCTACAAGCCCTTCCGCATGCAACATCCCAACAATTCCAGGAACAGTGTTGAATATTGACCACTGTCTGGAAAATCTTTGCAGCCCCCCATCTAGCTCCTGGGGGATTTCAACTTGAGGCACCTAAAATGGGGGAAATTTTAGATATAATGTTGGTTTGCAGTGATAACACCAGGAAGCAGTCAGAAGAGAACTCGCACACACACGAGCTTTTAATATTCTACTGTACAACTATGAAATAATTACTTTCCTGCTGTATAACTATGATATAATATTTTTTAGCATTAAGTAGAATGTAAGCCAATAATGTTAAGTTGGCCTATAATGCCAAGGCATAATGAGGTTTCTCTTTGCATTGCATCCCACTATTGTATATACACAATCTCAAATGTACTGTTTGCAAAGACATTAAATAAATAAATAAATAACCTTCCACCATGTTTTGCGCGCCGGCTCGTTCATGTTCACCTGTACCAGGACAAAAGAGGAAACTCTTTGCTCGTGTACGAGACTCAGATGTGAGCAGTGAAAGTGATAGTGATAGTGATTTCAAAGCTATTGAAAGCAGTTCTAATTGTGACAGTGAGGGTGAATATTCCCCATGAAGTGGGCAGTATATACGACGTCGCTTGTGGTCTGGTAGTGTGCCATAAGCTGTTCCAAGGGAAAGGAGTAAATCTCAGAGCACATCCCGTGGCCCTACACCAACGACCTAAATAGTGAAGATGACAATATTGTTAAGCCGGGTATGAATGTTTGTGAGTGAGGAAAGCAGGTAGTGGTGGTGATAGTAAGGGTTTGGCACGAGGGCATGTGGCACCAGCAGCGGGCCACCTACTACCGACGCTGCTGACTCTGCACAACTACAACCAGCCTCACCCAACCCCACACTCCACAACACCACAACCACAACCTGCACAACCACGTTTCAATATCCAGAACTCACCAGCTACCACATCTGGGATTGGCAGCAAGGTGACGAGTTTGTTCCCAGTCCCCATGACTTTGATGAAACACAAAGTGGAATACGGCCATCATGTACACTTGGGAACAATGCCACTGAACTGGAATGTTTTCAGTTGTTCTTCAATGAACCATTGATGGACATTATTTTCAGGGAAAGCAATACACACTTTGAGTACACCATGGCAAACACAATTCTTTCACCAAGATCACACCTACACCAGTGGAAGGACACAACTGTGGCAGAGATGTATCTGTTCTTTACCACAATAATGTTTATGCCGCATGTGTATAAGCACACCGTCAACACATACTGGTCGACAGACCGCCTGATTTCAACCCCAGCTTTCAGTGACATTATACCAGTGAATAGATTTGTGTTACTGTTACGTATGCTACACTTTTCAGACAAAACAAGGCCTGACAGAAGTGACAGGTTATATAAGATCAGAAATGTGTTTATGTACCTGAAACAAAAGTGCTGTATGTATTTTTATCCCTTCAGGAAGCTTGTTATTGATGAGTCTTTGATTTTGTTCAAAGGAAGACTCTCATTCAAGCAGTATATACCAAGCAAGAGGAAACGCTTTGGTATAAAGTTATTTGTTCTGTGTGATTGCAAAACTGGTCAGGTTTTCGATATAATTGTTTTACACTGGCAGTAAACACATTGCAAGATACCAGGAAGTTACTGGGTATCTCTGGTGATGGGGTTAGAACAATGATAGAACCATATCTTGGTAAGGGGCATATTTTATACACTGACAACTGGTACACAAGCCTTTACTCAGCGATTTCTTGCTATGAACATGACAGATGTGTGTGGCACAGTGTGTGGAAATCGTAAGCATATGCCTAGGTTCGACGCTGGCAGTCATAGAGGTGGGGTTTGCAGGTGTTTGCTGCCAATGACATCATGGCATTTCGGTGGCATGACAAACGTGATGATCACACTGTTGACATCAGTTCACCGACACGAAATGGTAGACAGTGGCAAGCAGAATAGAGAGATCAATGAACCCATTGTAAAACCTGCAGCTGTGATGGATTACAACCTCAATATGCACTTAGTGGACAAATGTGACATGAAGACTGGGTTTGCTGACTGTGTTCACAAGAGTTATAAGTGGTACATAAAACTCTTTTTCCATCTTCTTGACACTTCCATGCTGAATGCTTATAATATGTATAAGTTGAAGACCAACAACAAACCCAAATACAGTGAATTTTGTTTGTTAGTCATCAGACAAATAATATTCAAGTACCAAGGAACAACACTTGCAATAGACCAGCGCCCACGAAATTATCAACACACGTCTTCTCGTCTGAGGCCTGGTGATCACTACCCTATACCACTACCTGCTACTGCTCTCAAGAAAAATGCTCTGAAGGGGTGTTTTGTTTGTGGATATACCGCAAAACGCCCACAAAAACACAGACACTCGTTTCATGTGTGTGGAGAGTAAAACACCATTGTGCTTATACTCATGTTTCAAAGAATTCCACAAGCTGCAGCAGTTCTAGGAAAGTGTCCAGTGATTGTACATATGTATATATATTATAAAACAATCGTAATAAACAATTTTTTATATTGTTTGTTTGTGTAAACAAGTTTTATGAACATTATGATGATACTAGTGTTTTTGTTATAATTGTGCTACATTCAACGAGTGTATATATGAACATTGCACCATACTTTGGTCTCACAGGCCATAAAAGTTTTGTAAAAAAAAATAAACTAGTGAAACAAACAAGAAACCGTCGAATAAGAGTAAACCAAAGTTTACCGGGTGAGCAGCACTCGCCGCTGTTGCCATACGCCGATCATTTTCTGCAAACTTCATGCCTCTATATCTCGGTAAGTAATGGGAATTTTTTTTTTTTTTTGACTAAAACAAATCAGAAAATTAATCTTAACATTTTCATAAGAAAAAATAGAATTTTTTTTTTAATATTTTGCGACACCAGGAGACACTTCAGGATTGGGCCTTTCGACAGTCAAAGGGTTAAATCATCAATTTTGTCATGCTCCCCGAAGTCTTTGTGAGAGGGAATAATTTGAGTATATGCTACCTTCAACTCTCAGGTAATATAAAGCAAGTAATAAGGAAAGAATCAGTTATAATTGTCTGTAGTTATAGTTTCCACAAGCTTGAGAGCAATATATCAAACTGTTCATTTTACAAATTAAAAGCCCAGTTATTAATTCTAATACACCACTGTATTATAGCATGTTCAGGCTGGTTTATAATGACAGCACTTCTCACCATCCCACTGTCAGAGTTAAGGGAGCCATCAGTGTAGTCTCTGAAATATTATTTTCAGTTTGCAGGCCATACAGTGGAACCTCGATTTACGAGTGTCCTATCATACGAGTTTCTCATGATATGAGCCATTGTTCAGTTGATTTTTTGCCGAGTTATAAGCCAACATCTGAGTTATGAGCGAGCTTCCCCTGCTTCCCCCTCAACCCACAATCCACACACCTCGCTTCTTTATCTATGATTTCAGGCTTTAATTCCATGCTTTAACTCTCAGCACAGTCCTTTGCACTTACTTTCTTATGACATATGGTTAGAAAAAAGAAATTTGGCAAAATAACTGTACAAAATGCAAGCAAAACATAAGAGAAATGCTTCCACAGCTAGATAAACAGTGCAATGAATTGGCGGCATTCTGAAGCTCCTCATTATTATTTATTTTTTTTTTATTAACACACTGGCCGGTTCCCACCAAGGCCCGAAAAAGAAAAACTTTCACCATCATTCACTCCATCACTGTCTTGCCAGAAGGGTGCTTTACACTACAGTTTTTAAACTGCAACATTAACACCCCTCCTTCAGAGTGCAGGCACTGTACTTCCCATCTCCAGGACTCAAGTCCCGCCTGCCGGTTTCCCTGAACCCCTTCATAAATGTTACTTTGCTCACACTCCAACAGCACGTCAAGTATTAAAAACCATTTGTCTCCATTCACTTCTATCAAACACACTCACGCATGCCTGCTGGAAGTCCAAGCCCCTCGCACACAAAACCTCCTTTACACCCTCCCTCCAACCTTTCCTAGGCCGACCCCTACCCCGCCTTCCTTCCACTACAGATTGATACACTCTTGAAGTCATTCTGTTTCAATCCATTCTCTCTACATGTCCAAACAACCTCAACAACCCTTCCTCAGCCATCTGGACAACAGTTTTGGTAATCCCGCACCTCCTCCTAACTTCCAAACTATGAATTCTCTGCATTATATTCACACCACACATTGCCCTCAGACATGATATCTCCACTGCCTCCAGCCTTCTCCTTGCTGCAACATTCATCACCCATGCTTCACACCCATATAAGAGCGTTGGTAAAACTATACTCTCATACACTCCCCTCTTTGCCTCCAAGGACAAAGTTCTTTGTCTCCACAGACTCCTAAGTTGCACCCCAGCTTACCCTGTTTCCCTCATCATCTATGAATTCACGCCTCATCTTTTCAATGGGACCATCCGCTGACACGTCCACTCCAAAATTTGATACATTTCACCTCTCCAATCTCTCCCTCCAATCTGATATCCAATCTTTCATCACCGAATCTTTTTTGTTATCCTCATATCCTTACTCTTTCCTGTAATTCACTGTTAATTTTCTTCGTTTGCATCCCTACCAAATTCATACCAACCAACCTCTGCAACTTCTCTTCAGGAATCTCCTAGAGCACAGTGTATTCCGCAAAGAGCAACTGGTGACTACTCACGCCTCTTGCCAAGATTCTACGCATTTACTTTCTCTTACAACCCAATCTATATAAATTTTTAAACTACCAATTGGTGACAACACACAGTCTTGTCTAAGGCCTACTTTTACTGGGAAATAATCTCCTCTTTCCGACATACGCTAACTTGAGCCTCACTATCCTCATAAAAAACTCTTCACTGCTTTCAGTAAACCTACCTCCTACACAATACACCTGAACAATTCTGGCCACATTGCCCCCTATCCACCTGTTCATACGCCTTTTCAAACCATCAATGCCACAAATACCGCTTTACCCTTATCTAAATACTGTACAATTACATATTTCACTGTAAACTCCTGGTCAACACCCCCTTTCCTTTCCTAAAGCACCTGTTCATCTGCAGCCTATTCTCTGTCTTACTCTGAATTCTGTCAATAATACTCTACCTAACTTTAACCAGGTATACTCAACAGATTATTCCCACTATAATTTTTGCACCTCTCTGTTTGTCACCTTTGCTTTATACAAAGAACTAAGATGCTCTCTGCCAATCCCTAGGTACCTTACTCTCCCATACATTTATTTAAATAATGCACAACCACTCAAAACTATATCCCCACTGCTTTTAACATTTCATTTCTTTATCCCATCAATCCGGCTGCTTTACCCACTTTCATTTTACCGACTGCTCCTCACGAACTTCCCCACACTTCACAACTGGCTCTTCCTCACTCCTACAAATGTTGTTCATCCTTGCCCTATACATGTAAATCACAGCTTCCTATCTTCTGCAACAATTTAATCAATCCTAAATAAAATATTCATCTCCATCTTCCCAAATACCTCTATACTCGCCATTTAATAAACTCTACTCTCCTATTTGTAATACTGGCAAATCCATTTTGTTCTCTAGGCTTCCTAACGTGTTAATCTCACTCCCAAACTTTTCTGATTTTCAACAAATAATTTGTTGATAACATTCACCACTCTCTACATTTGTACTCTCTTTTACAATGCTTCACCACTCTCTTAACTCGCTTCTCTTGTTTCTCCATATACTCTTCCCTCCTTGTCATCACTTCTGCTTTGTTTAAAAACTTTCATATGCTAATCTTTTTCTCCCTTACTGCTCTCTTTACAACTCATGCACCAATCGATCCTCTTCCCTCCCGCACCCCACTTTCCTGTAACCCACAAACTTCTGCTGTACACTCTAACATACATTTTAAAAACCTACCCACCATACTCTTTGACCCATTGCCTTGCTGTATTAGCCCATCTATCACTCCAATAGCTGTTTATATCTTACCCTAAACTGCCTCCTCTTTTGTTTATAAGAACCTTCTACCTCTCCTCTTCCCTGATGGCTTTCTATTCTCCTTGTATCCCATTCTACCTTTACTCTCAGGGTAGCTACAACTAAAAAGTGATCTGATTATCTGTGGGCCCCTCTATAACCTAAAATTTGTAATTCCTGATGTTTACTTCATCAGTCTTTTATCTCCCAGAAATAATCCAACCAAACTACGCATTTCGCCCCACATCCTTTCTTTGTATACTTATTTATCTCTTTTTCTTAAAATATGTATTTACCTATAACTAAACCCTTTCTATACGAAGTTCAATCAAAGGGCTCCATTATCATTTACACCTGACACCCCAAACTTACCTACCACTCCCTCTCTAAATGTTTCTCTACTTTAGCATTCAGGTCACTACCGACACTTACTCTCTCACTTGGTTCAAAGGTTCCTATACATTTACTTAACATCTCCCAAAATCTCTCTTCTCTTCATTCCTCTCTTTACAGGTGCATACACACTTATTATGACCACTTTTCACATCCAACCTTTAACTTTAATCACATAATCTTGAATTTACGCATTTCTATTCTCTTTTTATCCTTCCATACACTGATCCTTCAACATTTACTGCTACCCCTTCTTGGCTCTATTTCTCACAGATACTCAGATTTAATCCCATTTTTATTTCCCCCCACCGAAACTCCCCTACTCCTTCTGCTTAGTTCACTGGGCAGGACATCCAACTTCGTTTTCATTCATAGCATCAGCAATCATCTGTTTCTTGTCATCCACACTACATCCACGCACATTCAAGCATCCCAGTTTTATAAAGTTTTTCTTCTTCTCTGTTTTTTTTTAGTATATGTTACAGGAGAAGGGGTTACTAGCCCATTGCTCCCGGCATTTTAGTCGCCTCATTATTATTATTATTATTATTAATTTAGGAAATGAAGCTCGCTCATTATTATTACAGCCTCTCCTCACTTAAGGATGTACAGTACTCGTTTACCGACGACTCGGACTTACAATGGACTCTTTGACCAGAATTCATACCTAAATAATGTATGTTAGAGCTGATTTCCTTTATTCTGTTTATTACAATATACAGTACACTACTGTATAAACATTTAAAAATGCTACAAATGGTGCAAAGGTGACATTAAAACAATATTAAAGATGGTTGACACAAACCTACTACCATTACAGTATGCTCTTCACTTATCAATGAATTCGTTTACGAACGAGGTCTTAGGAACGGAACTCTGTCGTTAAGCGAGGAGAGGCAGTATATTATTATTATTATTATTATTATTATTATTATTATTATTATTATATTACAGTGGACCCTTGGGTAATGATGACATCAGCTAGCGATAAAATCGGCTAACGATGCATTTTAGTGTAAAAATATTTGCTTGGCCAATGATGAAAAACCCAGTTAAGGACAATCGTCCCGAACGCGTCCACCTGTCAGTCCGGCCTGAGCACACCTCAGCTACCCTACCTTCAGCTAGTGTGCCATTGTTTACAAGCCACTGCTGATGGTTCCACACATACACTCAATATATTTTGTATTATTCCATTTTTTAGTGCTTGAAACTGCTAAATAAGCCACCATGGGCCCCAAGAAAGCTTCTAGTGCCAACCCTTTGGTAAAAAAGAGCGAGGTGTACAATCGAAATGAAGAGAGATAATCGCAAAGTATGAAAGTGGAGAGCATGGTTCCGAGCTGGCCCAGTTGTATAACAAACCCCAATCAACCATTGCTACTATCTTGGCCAACAGAAAGGCATGATAATCAAGGAAGCTGTTGTTGCAAAAGGTGCAAGTATACTTACAAAACAGAGATCGCAAATACTCGAAGATGTGGAGAGACTGCTATTGGTGTGGATCAGTGACAAACAATTATCAGGAGATAGTGTTTCACAGTCAACCATATGTGAAAAGGCAAGGCAGTTGCATAACGATTTAATTAAAAAAATGCCTGGAACTAGTGGTGATGTTAGTGAATTTAAGGCCAGCAAAGGTTGGTTTGAGAGTTTAAAAAGGGAATCATAGTGGCAAAATACGTGTGATAAGGCATGGTGAGGCTGCCAGTTGTGACCAAAAAGTGGCTGAAAAATATGTGCAGGAATTCAAGGAGTACATAGACACTGAAAAATTAAAACCCCAACAAGTGTTTAATCGTGACGAAACAGGCTTGTCTTGGAAGAAAATGCCAAACGGGACCTACATAATCTACCAAATTCATCCACCAACCTCTGCAACTTCTCTTCAGAATCTCCCAAAAGCACCTTGTCATCAGCAAAGAGCAACTGTGACAACTCCCACTTTGTGTTTGATTCTTTATCTTTTAACTCCACACCTCTTGCCAGGACCCTAGCATTCACTTCTCTTACAACTCCATCTATAAATATATTGAACAACCATGGTGACATCACACATCCTTGTCTAAGGCCTACTTTTACTGGGAAATAATCTCCCTCTCTCCTACATACTCTAACCTGAGCCTCACTATCCTCATAAAAAACTCTTCACTGCTTTCAGTAACCTACCTCCTATACCATACACCTGCAACATCTGCCACATTGCCACCCTATCCACCCTGTCATATGCCTTTTCTAAATCCATAAATGCCACAAAAACTCTTTACCCTTTCTAAATACTGTTCACCTATAGTTTCACTGTAAACACTTGGTCTACACACCCCCTACATTTCCTAAAGCCTCCTTGTTCATCTGCTATCCTACTCTCTGTCTTACTCTCAATTCTTTCAATAATAACTATCATACACTTTACCAGGTATACTCAAAAGACTTATTCCCCTATAATTTTTGCACTCTCTTATCCCCTTTGCTTTTATACAAAGGAATATGCATGCTCTCTGCCAAACCTAGGTAACTTACCTCTTCCATACATTTATTAAATAATATACACCACTTCCAAAAACTATATCCCTCCTGTTTTTAACATTTTTCTATCTTTATCCCACCAGTCCCACTGCCTTACCCCCTTTCATTATACCCACTGCCTCATGAACTTTCCCCACACTCACAACTGGGTCTTCCTCACTCCTACAAGATGTTATTCCTCCTTTCCCTCTACACGAAATCACAGCTTCCCTATCTTCATAAACATTTAACAATTCCTAAAAATTTTCCCTCCTCTTCCCATACCTCTAACTTTTTCATTTAATAACTCTCCCTCCTTTTTTAAGAAAAACCATTTTTCTCTAGGCTTCCTCAACTTTTTAAATTTCTCACTCCAAAACCTTTTCTTTTTTTTTCAACAAAATTGTTGATAAATTCCCCCACTCTCTCATTGCTCTCTTTTACATATTTCACCACTCTCTTAACCCTCTTTTTCTCCCCATATATTTTCCCCTCCTTGTATCATTTCACTTTGTAAAAACCTCTCGATGCTAAACTTTTTTCCCTTACTACTCTTTTTTACATCACATTCCACCAATGCTTTTTTCCCCTCCGCCCCCCACTTTCCTGTAACCACAAATTTCGCTGAACACTAACACTACATTCTTAAACCTACCCATACATTTTTGACCCCATTGCCTACCTTTTACTAGCCCATCAAAACCTCCAATGTGTTTATATCTACCCAAACGCCCCCTTTTTTTTTGTTTATACCCCCTTTCCCCCTCTCTTTCTTACCTGTTGCTTCTTTTTTCCCTTGTATCTCTCTACCTATTTTATGTTTTTAAAAATTTTTCTTTTTTATAAAAAACCCCCTTTTTCAGTGTTTTCCTTACAAAACAGTAACTAGTGCAGTGCCTCCAAACCCCATTTTCTTTATAAAAGACCCTTTTATGGGAAAAAATTGGTCAAGGGGAGCGGGGGAAAGGCCACCAACACTCATCACATTATGTATATTTTTTCATTCTAGAGTATAAATTTTGTTTCATGTTATTTATATTGTTTATTAGTTTTATTAGATGAAAGTGTATCAAATAAGCCAAAGAGTTTTATATTAGTACTATTGAAGTACGTGTACATTGGCTTTGTGTTTAAAATTCTGTGGGCCCAGCTTTTAACTGAATTTGCTCATATATTTAAAACAATTTTTCCCCATTTTAAATTTATTTTTTTATTTTTTTTATTATATTTGGGGATGATACATAGTTGTACAAAAAAAATACAGCGGTTAAGTGTACATACAAAAAACCCCCTTTTATGCAGAGATTAAAAGGGCAGGCTTAAAATTTCTTAAATTTAAATAAGCAATGAATTTTCAGAGGTAAAAATTACATAAACAAAATTCAAAATGAAGTCAAATAAGATTTCAAATAAGAATTTTGTAGCACAATTTATATTTTTAATCGGGTCAAACGACAAAATCCCAAAGATTTTTAAAAGCAGAAAAGGTCATATGGGCCCTTTGATGATTATGTGCATTTCAAGAGAAGGTATTCTATTTGGTAATGTAATTACAAAAAAAACATAGTTTGGTAGGGGCACAGCTAACATTTTTTGAGATCGTTTTTCAGTTTTATTTATTGTGGGGGGTAAGTGGTTTTTGAGGGCTTGAAATTTATAAAAGAATGTTGCTGCCGTGTTTCTGTCTTTTTTGTCTCTCACTTGTCCTCTGCTCTGAGAGAGAGCTGTCATGAACCAACGGGGATTTCACGCGATGCAGGTGGCACATCTTTTTAGATTTTTTCCCCCGAAGTGGCGTTTTTTGTGCACCCCATATCCTCCGTGGGGTATGCAAGAGCATATGATACACAAAGCCTAGGGAAATGGCCCCAAAGGGGGTTAAAAGAAAAAA
>NW_026473459.1:0-35502 GCF_026875155.1 Cherax quadricarinatus | reverse complement strand
AAAAATTTCACAATAATTCATTGTTTTGGTGTTTGTTGATTGACTGCGACTTTTCCATAATTAACCAGGGCCCCAAAAAATTTTTGATAAGAAACTGAGAAGCACGAAAGAATTGAAGAAAGAAATTATATAAAAATATGAGGCAGTGGTGGAGGCAGTACAATATTTTACGATGTTCTCAGGTACGTATTTTATGATTGTTCGTGAGAACATAAGAAAGGAGGAACACTGCAGTAGACCTGTTGGCCCATACTATTCAGGTCCTTCACAAATCCAGCCCAATAACAGAATAAATGCTACCCAAGCAATAAGCTTTGAACATTCTATTTACTCGCATGCAAGACCCATTCAAATCCAACCACCTCTCACTTGTGCATTTATCCAACCTAAATGTGAAGCTACCCAAGGTTTTAGCTTTGATAGGACCTTGGGTAGCTTTAAAAAGAGATTGGACAAATATATGAGTGGGAGGAGCATGTACGTATATACATGTATATACATAGATTATTTCATTTATTATTTTATTATATTTCCCTGCAATATATTGGGGCACCAAACATTCGCGATTTTTCAACATTCACGGGGCTCTTGATCCCCTAACCCCGCGAATGTTGAGGAGACCTGTACTGCTATGTATGATAATCTATGTAGCTGTATACCCGAATAAACTTACTTATTTATAAATTATAATGTAAATATTTCTTAATATAAATTAAAATGTAAATACTTCTTATTTATAAATTAAAATGTAAATATTTCTTATTTATAAATTAAATATAAATATTTTTTTATTTATAAATTAAAATGTAAATATTTCTTATTTATAAATTAAAATGTAAATATTTCTTATTTATAAATTACATACATTGTTTAACTGTGGTAGTGGTGCTGGCAGAAGCCTCCACCACCACCAACATGGCTTCTCTCAGTGGCGGCCAACAAACAACAACAACAACGCTTACACCATTTACTCCTCTCAAACATAATGACATATTTTATTCATTCTAGAGTACAGTGGACCCCTGCCCTTACGATATTAATCTGTTCATAAGAGCTCATCGTAAGATGAAATTATTGTATGGCGAATTAATTTTCCACATAAGAAATAATGGAAAAAAATTAATCCGTGCAAGACACCACAAAGTATGAAAAAAAAAATTTTACCACATGAAATATTAATTTTAATACACAAACTTAAGAGACATGCACTAAGAAAACAATACATGACACTTACCTTTATTGAAGATCTGGTGATGATTGATGGGATGGGAGGAGGGGAGTGTGGAAGTTACTATTGTTTAGAAGGGGAATCCCTTGAATTCCTTCACATATTTCTCAGCCTCTTTCTGGTCCAAACTAGCAGCCTCACCATGCCTTATCACACTATGTATGCCACCAACCTTTGCTGGCCTTAAATTCACTCACATCACCACTATTGCAGGCATTTTTCTAATTAAATACTCATGCAACTTCCTAGCCTTTTCACATATGATCGCTTGAGAGATGCTATCTCCTGCTATCTGTTTTTCATTTATCTACACCAATAACAGTCTCTCAACATCTTCGAGTACTTGTGATCTCTGTTTCAAAAGCAAACTTGCACCTTTTGCAAGAACAGTTTCCCTTGATTGCTGTTTTGTTGGCCACAATAGTAGCAAAGGTTGATTGGGGTTTGGTATACAACTTGGTCAGCTCCGAGACACGCACTCCACTTTCGTAGTTAACAATTATCTCTTTCTTCATCTCCATGGTAATTTTCACCCTTTTTCCCGCAGGGTTGGCACTAGAAGCTTTCTTGGGGCCCATGGGACTTATTTTGCAGGTACAATCACTAAAAACACTGTGATAATATGAAATGTACCGAATGTATGCGTGATGCAACCACACTGCCTGGCTTGTAAACACTGGCATGCACGGGGCAGCTGAGGCCACGCGTGGGACGCGTCCCGGACGAATCGCGTGAGGCAAGGCAAAATTTTTGTGTTAAAATGTATCGTAAGGCAGATTTAACATAACGCGATGCCATCATAAGGCGAGGGTCCACTGTATTTATCATGTTTCTATGTTATTAACCCTTTGACTGTTTACGCCATATAAATACGTCTTAGGCGCCACTGTTTCTGACGTATCTATACGCATAAATTCTAGCGGCTTCAAATAAAGCGGGAAAGGCCTGGTAGGCCTACATGAGAATGGGTCTGAATGGTGGGTGTGTACCCTGTGAAAAAAATCTGGGGACTCAGTGGGGGCATTGTGAAGAACCATCTTGGTAGCCCATTTTCACCATGCCTGGCAGTAGAAAGTACCTCACTCCTCGGCAGATTGGAGGTCTTTTGTTCCCAAGTGATAGCTCTAACAGCAATGGAAGTGTAAGTGACAGTGAATTCCATGGTTTTCAAGTGAGTGTGGCCGAAAAAAGTGCCCAGGATGACGTAATTAGTGATGAAAACCAGATGACCCACGACCTTCCACCTCTGGTGCTGGGCCGGCTCGTTCATGTTCACATTCACCTGTACCAGGAAAAAAAGAGGAAACTATTTGGCATGTACAAGACCCAGATGTTAGCAGTGAATGTGATAGTGATAGTGACAGTGATTTCAAGGTTATTGAAAGCAGTTCCAGTTGTGACAGTGAGGGTGAATATTCCCAGTAAAGTGGCAGTATGTACGACGTAGCATGCGGTCTGGTAGTGTGTCATATGCTGTTACAAGGGTAAGGAGTATCTCTGGGAGACAAATCCCGTGGCCCTACACCATGACCTGATAGTGAAGATGACGATATTGTTACGATGGGTATGAATGATGTGAGTGAGGCAGCAGGCAGTGGTGGTGATAGTGATGGTGGCACGACCATGTGGCACCAGCAGCAGCCCACACTACTACCCACGCTGCTGACTCTGCAACAACAACCAGCCTCACCCAACCCCACACTCCCACAACCTACACAACCACAACCTGCACAACCACAACCTGCACAACCACAACCACGTTTTAATATCCAGAACCCACAGCAGACCACATCTGGGATTGGCAGGAAGGTGACGAGTTTGTTCCCAGTCCCCATGACTTTGATGAAACACAAAGTGGAATACGGCCATCATGTCCACTTGGGAACAATGCTACTGAACTGGAATGCTTTGAGTTATTCTTTGATGAACCCTGATGGACATTATTGTCAGGGAAACCAACACATACTATGAGTACACCATGGCAAATACAATTCTCTCACCAAGATCACGGCTACACCAGTGGAAGGACCACAACTGTGGCAGAGCCGTTCCTGTTTTTTGCCAAATAATTGCCACATGTGTATAAGCACACTGTCACCACATACTGGGCAAAAGAATGCCTGATTTCAACTCAGGTTTTAGTGACATTATAGGTGTCAATCGTTTCTTGATACTGTTACGTATGTTACTCTTTTCAGACAAAACCAGGCCTGGCAGAAGCGACAGGTTATATAAGATCAGAAATGTGTTTATGTACATGAAACAAAAGTGGTGCATGTATTTTTATCCCTTCAGGAAGCTTGTTATTGACAAGTCTTTGATTTTATTTCAAAGGAAGACTCTCATTCAAGCAATATATCCCAAGCAAGAGAAAATGCTTTGGTATAAAGTTATTTATACTGTGTGACTGCAGAAGTGGTCTAGTTTTGGATATCACTGTGTACATGGCAGTAATACTTTGAGAGATACCAGGAAGTTATTGGGTATCTCTGGTGATGTGGTTAGAACAATGATGGAACCATATCTTGGTAAAGGGCCATATATTATTTATGGATAACTGGTACACAAGCCCCTTACTCAGTGATTTCTTGCGATAGGTGAACATGAGACACATGTGTGGCACAGTGCGTGGTAATTGTAAACATATGCCAAGGTTCGACGCTGGTATTCGCAGAGGTGAGGTGCAAGCCTTTGCTGCCAATGACATCATGGCATTTCGGTGGCATGACAAACATTATGTCACATTGTTGAAATCAGTTCACCGAAACGAAATGGCACACACTGGCAGGCACAACATAGAGACCATGAACCCATTATAAAGCCTGCAGCTGTCATGGACTACAACCTCAATATGTGCTTAGTGGACAAATGTGACATGCAGATTGGGTTTGCTGATTGTGTACGCAAGAGTTATAAGTGGTATATAAAACCTTTTTTCCATCTTATTGATATCTCCATGCTAAATGCTTATAACATATACAAGTTGAGGACCAACAAAACACCAAAATAGTGAATTTTGTTTGTCAGTCATCAGACAAATAATCGCCAAGTACCAAGTAGCAACCCTGCAATAGACCAGCGCCCACGAAATTACCAACATCTCGTTTCAGGCCTGGTGATCACTACCCCATACTACTGCCTCCTACTGCTTCCAAGAAAAATGCTCTGAAGAGGTGTTTTGTAAGGGACATACCACAAAATGCCACAAACATGCAGAGACACTCGTTTATGTGTGAGGAGTGTCAAGTGCCACTGTGCATATACCCATGTTTCAAAGAGTTCCACAAGCTGCAGCAGTTCTAGGAACGTGTTCAGTGACTGTACATATGTATATATATTATGGAACAATAGTAAATAAACAATGTTTTGTATTGTTTGTGTAAACAAATTTATACACAAACTAATAGTGATAAAGTTTGTTCAGTTATTGTGTTGTAAACAATGAGTGTATATTTGAACAAATGCACCTTACTTAGTCTCACAGGCTCAAGAGTTACTTGTTGAAAAGAAAAAATATTGGAAAATACAAGAAAAACGTTTCGAATTAGAGTAAATAAAAGAATACAAGGCGTGGGTGGCATTTTGCCGCTGTTGCCGTACGAACCTTATTTTCCTGCCAACTTTGCTCACTTATCTTGGTAAGTAGTGATGGCAAAATTTTTTTTTTTAGGTTCTTTAAAACTCTAGGTAAAATAATAACTAACATTTTCATTAGAAATTTTTTTTTTTTTTCGAATATTTTGCGTCATAGATGACTCGTTTCAGAAAGGGAAATGCGAACAGTCAAAGGCGTATAATATTGTTTATAATTGTCTGATTTGATGAATTGTGATAGATAAATAAGCCCAGAAGAGATTATATTAGCATTTATATGAAGCATATTAAATTGCCTTCCTCTTCCCTCCTACGTGTCTGTCATATGCCAACAAGTCAAGTCAATAAAGGAAAGCGTGATGTTAAATACAGTGGACCCCCGCATAACAATTACCCCCCGAATGCGACCAATATGTAAGTGTGTTTGTACGTGTATGTTTGGGGGTCTGAAATGGACTAATCAACTTCACAATATTCCTTATGGAAAAAATTTCGGTCAGTACTGGCACCTGAACATACTTCTGGAGTGAAAAAATATCATTAACCAGGGGTCCACTGTATTCATTTATCCATTTTTATTAGTCCTTTATATTTATTTGTCATTGTTTTCTGTATGTATAGTTATATTTAATCTTTAAAAAAATATTTTTGTTAATACTTTTGGCTGTCTGACACGGATTAATTAGATTTCCATTATTTCTTATGGGAAAATTAATTCAACTAATGGCTAATTCGACTAAAGGCTAGCTCTCTGGAATGGATTAAAGTCATTGGCTGAGCGCCCACTGTACACTGAAAAGTTGCTGTTTTCCCACAAAAAACATGGGCGCTGTTTTTTTTTATGCATTATGTGCAGTGGATTTTCTTATACTGCGCACAGACCCATTCTCTCATATGCAGGATTACACCTTTCTCCAGCAAGATTGGAAGCCACTAGAATTTTGGGGGTGTTACGGCACCAACAGTGGCATCAAAGGCATATTATGGGATGGACCCCAAAAAAGGTTAAAAGAAATATACCCAAAGTTAATGTAATAAGATAACTAACTACACGAATACCACCTGGTGGTTCACACTTACACTCGCTCACTCATTTGACCATAAACTAGAAATATTAATCTCAGTCTTAAATAATGAATCCTGTGATACTCCAATACTGGAAACTATATACTGTGCAAACAAAAGCATTCACATTGCTAAACTCACAAAACTAGTATTTAGTCACTTAGCTATAATACCAACTTACCTCTATAATTTGTAATATTTTTACAATTAAGAATAAAACTAAGTATGCCCGAAATGCCTAGCCATGCTAAGCGTTTCTAGTGGTACACTCTGTAATCACAATTTTACTACATGTAAACCAACAATAACCAAATTTCTGTAAACTCAGCATTGTAATCCTTATAGAGAATAAACTTTGAATTTAAAACAAAAAAGTCATACAGGGAATCTAAACAACCCTCTTATGCTAGCAGGCTTATTGAAACTGGAATTTTTTAAATTTTCCTGAAATCAGTGTGTAAAATTGAAGAATATAATAATTTTTATTTATTCACACACTAGCCGATTCCCACCAAGGCAGGGTGGCCCGAAAAAGAAAAACTTTCACCATCATTCACTCCTTCACTGTTTTGCCAGAAGGGTGTTTTACACTACAGTTTTAAACTGCAACATTAACACCCTCCTTCAGAGTGCAGGCACTGTACTTCCCATCTCCAGGACTCAAATCCGGCCTGCCGGTTTCCCTGAACCCCTTCATAAATGTTACTTTGCTCACACTCCAACAGCACGTCAAGTATTAAAAACCATTTGTCTCCATTCACTCGTATCAAACACGCTCACGCATGCCTGCTTTAAGTCCAAGCCCTCGCACACAAAACCTCCTTTACCCCCTCTCTCCAACCTTTCCTAGGCCGACCCTACCCCCGCCTTCCTTCCACTACAGACTGATACACTCTTGAAGTCATTCTGTTTCGCTCCATTCTTTCTACATGTCCGAACCACCTCAACAACCCTTCCTCAGCCCTGGACAACAGTTTTGGTATTCCCGCACCTCCTCCTAACTTCCAAACTACGAATTCTCTGCATTATATACACACCACACATTTGCCCTCGGACATGACATCTACACTGCTCCAGCCCTCTCCTCGCTGCAACATTCATTACCCATGCTTGTATATTTATTTAACATAAACCTTAAAACTTGCTAATGTAAACCTGCTGCTGCTGCCTCACCACCTAACACCTGTTGCTGCCTCACCACCTAACAACTGCTGCTGCCTCACCATCTAACACCCGCTGCTGCCCCCTCCATTTAACATCTGCTGCTGCCTCACAACCTAACACCTGCTTCTGCCTGACCACCTAACACCTGCTACTGCTGTCTCACCACCTAACACCTGCTGCTGCCTCACCACTAACACCTCTGCTGCTGCCTCACCACCTAACACTGCTGCTGCTGCCTCCCCACCTAACACTCTGCGCTGCTGCCTCACCACCTAACAACTGCTGCTGCTGCCTACACCTAACACCTGCGCTGCTGCCTCACCACCTAACACTTCCCTGCTGCTGCCTCACCACCTAACACTTGCTGCTGCCTCACCCTACAATTTGCTGCCTCACCACCTAACACCTGCTGCTGCCTCACACCAAAACACCTGCTGCTGCCTCACCACCTCTCTCCTGCTGCTGCCTCACCCCCTAACATCTGCTGCTGCCCCCCTAACACTTGCTGTTTGCTCCTCACCACAACACTGCTGCTCCCTCACCACCAAACACCTCTGTTGCCTCACCACTAACATCTGCTGCTGCCCATCAACTAAATCTGCTGCCCCCACCAAAACATTGCTCGCCCACAACTAACACCTCCGCTGCCTCACCACCTAACACCCTGTCTGCCTCACCCCTAACACTTGCTGCTGCCTCACCACCTAACACTTGCTGCTGCCTCACCACCTAACACTTGCTGCTGCCTCACCACCTAACACCTGCTGCTGCCTCACCAACTAAAAACCTGCTGCTGCTGCTGACCACCTAACCCTGCTGCTGCTGCCTCACCACCTAACACCTGCTGCTGCTGCCTCCCCCACCTAAAAACCTGCTGCTGCTGCCTCACCACCTAACACCTGCTGTTGCGGGCCTCACCACCAAAACACCTGCTGTTGTTGCCTCACCACCTAAATCATTGCTGCTGCCTCACCACCTAACACCTGCTGCTGCTGCCTGACCACCTAACAACTGCTGCTGCCTGACCACCTAACACCTGCTGCTGCCTCACCACCTAACACCTGCTGCTGCTGCCTCACCACCTAAAACCTGCTGCTGCTGCCTCACCACCTAACACCTGCTGCTGCTGCCTCACCACCTAACACCTGCTGCTGCTGCCTCACCACCTAACACCTGCTGCTGCTGCCTCACCACCTAACACCTGCTGCTGCTCCCTCACCACCTAACATGTGCTGCTGCTGCCTCACCAACACCTGCTGCTGCCTCACCAACACCTGCTGCTGCCTGTGTCACCCAACACCTGCTCCTGCTGAGCACACAGCACCTAACACACTCAACATCTGAGCACCTAACCCCTGACACATTCAACACCTGAGCATCTAACACCTGACCACACTCAACAGCTGAGCACCAAACACCTGACACAATCAACAACTGAGCCCTAACACACCTCAACAGCTGAGCACCTACCACCTGACACCAACACTTGAGCACCTATCACCTCACACACTCAACACCTGAGCACCTAACACCTGACACACTCAACATTTGAGTGCCTAACACCTGACACACTCAACACCTGAGCACCTAATACCTGACACACTCAATACATGAGCACCTAAAAAACCTGACACACTAAAACAGCTCAGCACCTTCCACCTGACACACTCAACATTTGAGCACCAAAACACCTGCCCACACTAACCCCTGAGCACCTAACACCTCACAAACACAACACCTGTGCACCTAACACCCTCAACACCTGAGCATCTAACACCTCACACACACATCTGAGCACCTAACAACCTTACTCAACACCTGAGCACCAAACATTGACACAGTTAATACCTGAACACCTAACACCTGACACAGTCAACACCTGGCGGCTAACACCTGACACACTCAACACCTGAGCACCTAACACCTCACACACACACACACCTGAGCACCTAACGCCTCACACTGTCAACACCTGAGCACCTAACACCTCACACAGTCAACACTTGAGCACCTAACACCTCACACAGTCAACACTGAGCAGCTAACACCTGACGCAGCAACTTTCTAAACCCCTAACACCTCACACAGTCAACCCCTGAGCACCTAACATTTGGCTCACTCAACACCTGAGCACCTAACACCTGCCCACACAACAGCTGGGGCACCTACCCCCTACGCGCATAACACTTGAGCACCTAACGCTTCACACACTCAACACCTGAGCAGCTAACACCTGACACACTCAACACCTGACAGCTAACACCCGACACACTCAACACCTGAGTAGCTAACACCTGGCACACTCAACACCTGAGCAGCTAACACCTGACACAAACTCAACACCTGAGCAGCTAACACCTGACACACTCAACACCTGAGCAGCTAACACCTAACACACTCAACACCTGAGCAGCTAACACCCGACACACTCAACCCCTGAGCAGCTAACACCCAACACACTAAACCCACCTGAGAAAGCTAACCCCTGACACACTCAACACCTGAGCAGCTAACACCCGACACACTCAACACCTGACCAGCTAACACCTACACATCAACCCCTGAGCAGCTAACACCCAACACACTCAATGCCTGAGCAGCTAACACCTGACACACTCAACCCCTGAGCAGCTAACACCCGACACACAAAACACCTGAGCACCCTAACGCCTGACACACTCAACACCTGAGCAGCTAACACCCGACACACTCAACACCTGAGCAGCTAACACCTGACACAGTCAACCCCTGAGCAGCTAACACCTGACACAGTCAACACCTGAGCAGCAAACAAAATGACACAGTCAACACCTGAGCAGCTAACACATGACACATTCAACACCTGCGGCAGCAAACACCCGACACTAAAACACTGAGCAGCTAACCCCTGACACAACACCTGAGCAGCTAACACCTGACACAGTAAAACAAGACCCGGGGAGAGACATGATCATGTCTGGCCCCTTTTAATACACTATATTTCATGGGTCAAACTCTCTCTATGTTATCATCTACACATGAATGTGTATTGTAATAAAGGCAGGTTTACTTGTGTTAACACCACAGGTGTTATCACCTGTGTTAGAAACCACAAACACTGTTTATTATTGACTTCTTTCTTTGTTGGGGTTTTTCGGGCCACTGACAAAAATAAGCGTATCGAGTCCAGTTTCTCGATCGTACGAGGAAAATTGTTGTCCAAGGCTGGACGATGAGAGAAAAGGAACAAAAGCGCCTTTGTAAATGGAAATAGAAACTTTAAGTTTCCAATTAGATCCGGTGGACGCCCTTGCCCAAATCCTAGCAGGGAGGGACAAACCCCCACTCCAACCTGAGTTCAGTAACCGGTTTACCACCAAAGACCGTTAAAGAATTATCCGCAGAGCGGAAATATGGAGCTGGCTAAAGTAAGCCGATGTACAGGTGCCCCTCCTGTAGAGTGCCAGGTGCCCTCGTGTAGTGCCAGGCGGTCAAAAAAAGATGAGGACAAGCGTCCCAGTGAGAACTGTGGAATTTGTCACTGATACTCTGGCTAGAGAGAGACATGCACAGCCGACGAAAGCTGACGCAAAGTCCTACTGTTGACTTTATCACAGCCACCAACCCAAAAAGACAAGTTGGGTTTTTGTTGTTTATAGGGCCACTGACAGTGTACGTCGTGTTGAACCCTGAAATTACGGCGCTCGGAAAAGGAACCTCCACTGAAGTGGAAGGATTAAAATAAGCATACAAGGGGCTTTGGCATGCTGCAATTTAAAAATTGTATTCCTTGTACTCCTTTGTATCATGTTCAAAAAATAATAAATAAATAAATATATCCCAAATACAGTTACATAATTACCATACATTGCAGTATATGTGTAAAACCCCTGGGATAACCCAAAATAGCAGGACAGAGTGACTTATTTCCACTAGGGACTTTTTACCTTATTATAATATAAAGGTGATAATATTCTTATTAATATTCTTATGGAAAATTTCCCTAGGGTGCTAACTGTATGTTTACCGTAGTCACCCCGTGTAGACATGTGAGAAAACTTAATCACCCTGGTCGCGGCAAGTGATTCCTTCGGCCTCACAATCTTACCCATATCTATCCGAGACCAGTATGGATTGGATAACCCCACCCAAGTACGGGGCTACTAATTAATTGTGGACTGTATAGATATATTAGTTTAACTGAATGAAGGGGGGGGTAGGATACACATGGATACATCCGTCAAGGAAAACATTTGTACATAATCCCACTACTTACCAATGTTCTCTGGTGGTCACTTGATGTAGCTGGATCACTCGTAACCTATCTAATTATAACATACCACTACTGGCCAGCCTAAGGTTGCTATAACTAGAAGGGTTACTTAACTGGGGGTGATTTGATAATCCTTAATTCTTCCATTCACCATCTCATTTTTGATGTCCTGCTACACCGACACGGTTCTCATTCCAGCAGGACGAGGTATCCGCTGGTTTGTCCTGCTTTAGACGTCGTGACTCAAGGAGCTTCCCTTTCCTCGTCTCGTTTAAAAACGAGGTCTAACGTGTTCACTCGGAGCAAACGACTTATTTCACTTCACAAAATTTTCTTAACTAGCGTTATTATCATTAATTACATTACAATTTTACAAGACGATTTAACGTCTCATAACTATTATACAAATTAGAGGTCACTCCTTAAGAACTGAGACCGATGAGTGATGATTATACCAAGGGTAATTTTCCCCAGGACACAGTCCATTGTGACGCGTCAGTCACCCCGGTCCTGCTCTATCACACTTTTTACCACTCTATTACCGTGGTCCCGTAAATCATGTTCCCTCACTCTCCACCTGGAGTTTACCTGGAGAGAGTTCCGGGGTCAACGCCCCCGCGGCCCGGGCTGAGACCAGCCCCCTGGTGGATCAGAGCCTGATCAACCAGGCTGTTGCTGCTGGCTGCACGCAAACCAACATACGAGCCACAGCCAGGCTGATCAGGAACTGACTTTAGGAGCTTGTCCATGGGCCAGCTTGAAGACTGCCAGGGTCTGTTGGTAATCCCCCTTATGTGTGCTGGGAGGCAGTTGAACAGTCTCGGGCCCCTGACACTTATTGTATGGTCTCTTAACGTGCTAGTGACACCCCTGCTTTTCATTGGGGGATGGTGCATCGTCTGCCAAGTCTTTGCCTTCGTAATGAGTGATTTTCGTGTGCAAGTTCGGTACTAATCCCTCTGGGATTTTCCAGGTGTATTAATCATGTATCTCTCCCTCCTGCGTTCCAGGGAATACAGGTTTAGGAACCTCAAGCGCTCCCAATAATGAGGTGTTTTATCTCCGTTATGCGTCCCGGAAAGTTCTCTGTACATTTTCTAGGTCGGCAATTTCACCTGCCTTGAAAGGTGCTGTTAGTTTTGCAGCAATATTCCACCCTAGATAGAACAAGTGACCTGAAGAGTGCCCATCAGGGGCTTGGCCCCTCCCTAGTTTAAAGGGTTCTCATTATCCATCCTGTCATTTTTCTGGCAGATGCGATTGATAAAATGTTATGGTCCTTGAAGGTGAGATCCTCCGACATGATCACTCCCAGGTCTTTGACGTTGGTGTTTCGCTCTATTTTGTGGCCAGAATTTTTTTTGTACTCTGATGAAGATTAATTTCCTCATGTTTACCATATCTGAGTAATTGAAATTTCTCATCGTTGAACTTCATATTGTTTTCTGCAGCCCACTGAAAGATTTGGTTGATGTCTGCCTGGGGCTTTGCAGTGTCTGCAAAGGAAGACACTGTCATGCAGATTCGGGTGTCTTTTGCAAAGGAAGACACGGTGCTGTGGCTGACATCCTTGTCTATGTCGGATATAAGGATGAGGAACAAGATGGGAGCGAGTACTGTGCCTTGTGGAAACAGAGCTTTTCACCGTAATTGCCCCGGACTTTACTCTGTTTACGACTACTCCCCTGTGTTCTGTTAGTGAGGAAATTATAGATCCATCGACCGACTTTTCCTGGGTTTTTCCAGGAACAGTTACGAAAACTTCTTTTTATGAAATGAGGCCTATATTAATCCTTAGGCCACCGTGAATGTCAATTTCGTGGTTCCATGCTTTCCCAGCTTCCTCACCACCATTTTCCCAAAAAATGCGCGCCTCCCTCCCCCGCACATTTCCCCGCAAAGCGCCAAGGGAATTCTTGGGTTTTACTCCATTTTCAAATACTTTTTGACTCATATCGGCCCCATAAAACCCCTATTAGGCGCGTATTTGGGAAAAAATTAAAAAATTTTCCACACGCGGCCGGGGAAGTGGGTTGTTAGACGTTTTAAAATTTGCGTCTTCCTCCAGGAAAATTTTCCCCGCCCTCTCTAGATTGGGGCGCTTTTTTCCCCTAGTGGGTCTTACCCAGTTTTTCTTGCATTACCCGGTCAGTGTTTTCAATACCCCACTGGTCATTTTCCCCTTTAAGGTTTCCATCTGACGGGTTTTGAACCCCTTTTTTAATTCAAAGGGAATTAATTTTTTAAGGAAAAAAACCAAATTTTCCCTGCCCACAAACACAACACTTTGACGTTTTGAAAACACCTTTTTCATCTGGGTATAATTTTATTACCTTGCCCAGAGGCCACAGTGTTCGATGTTTTTCCCAGTATAAATTAACAAAAAGTCCCGGGGTTGAATGTTCTGTCGGTTTACTGCCTCTGGCGCACCATAAAATTTTTTCACGTAGTTTAAGAAGATATTTTTTACCCCAAAACCATCAGACCAATGAATAATTACCTTTTTAACATTTTGAACTTGTCATTTCAACACCGTCACGTTATTGAAAACCCCCTCATCATTTTCCCCCCGGGAAATTATCTCTATAGATAGGCGGCTTCAAACCTTTGTCCACAAAATTGGGTTGGAGGGGTCAGTTTCTCCGCTTCAGGGGGGTCGCTCAGGTATGCAGAGGGCGATTTTTTAAATCGATTCCTCCCTCCACCAACACTCCCCGGGAAAATCCTCCAAATCAATTCTCTTCCCGTGTACACCTTACGAAGGCCCATTTTTTCACTGTCCCTTACATTTTTCGTCATCCTCCCTCCCAAAGGGGGCTCTGGAGTAAAAAAATTTCCAGAAACCCCCGTGGGTTTCAACAAAGACTGAAAATTCTCACTCTTATTTAATTTCATAAAGTGTTGACACCCGTCAAAATTGGGGGCATTATCGGGAGCATCAATTTTGGGGACGGGATCGTCTAGCTGCAAATTTCCGGAACACGGGTAAAACTGTTCCCCGACAAGCCCTGACCCCTTTAGATAACACCCTAGTAGCTGTACAAGTAAATGGGGACATCCCTCCCCCTTTAAAAGGGGCACCATCTGAAGTACCTGTAAAATTTGATTGGGCCCCAAAAATTCCACCCCGGGTCACATCAAGGGTTTTTTCCCAAACCCTGCCACGCATTCCTTGGGCAATGGGGGAGGACCGGGGTACATGTAGGTTCTGGAAACCAAACCCGGCGACTTTTTTCCCACGACTTGAAAACCCCCTTTACACTTTGCCGCCCTTGGGGAAACCCCAAAAAGGTTTTCCCCAAAATACATTTTTAAGGTATCCTTTTCCCCCACCGGGGATCACGTTTTTATGGGCTTTAAAAGACAATCAAGGTTGCGGGTGATGAGTTTTGGGCAGCAAGATAGGGTGCAAGCATTTTTCCCCCAATTCAGCATTTTGAAACCCCGCCTCGGCACCTAATTACTCATCCTAAAAATTTACGTCCCGGGCTTTTCTATTATTGACCCTTTTCACAAATTTTCCGTCCATCTTGAATTTAATCTCATCCCTGTGGTTTTTCTTCTTGTCCCCTCTGTAGCCAGTTTTTGGGGGATGGGAAAATTAGTAGATTTTCTTTCTTACTTAAAAATTTTAAAACCCAAAACCTGGTAACAAAATCATTTTTGGTAAGGAAGAATACCTATTCATATCAATGGCAAAAGGGGGGACTACGACGGGAGCGGTGCTAAACCGAAATTTTCGACGGGAAAGCAATATTTTCTTTTGCACCGGCCCAGTTAATTTTGCCCCCACCAATTTTGGGCCCTTTTTAAACCCCGGGATAAAGAAACTCACAAATTTTCCAAAAGTCAAGCCTGGAAAAGGGAAGCAGTGGGTTCCCGTCCCCGGAATGTGATTAAAGGTTAACAATGCTGACCCAAACTGTTAGGTTTCTCCTGCATTTGTTTGGTTTTCAGCGATTTTCTGTTTTGTACAACACAACCCTTACTGTTACCTTTACGAATCCATTGTAAGGAAAACCCCCTTTTTATCGGGACCAAATTACGGTGTCGCTGATATTTTTTCTCTCGCAATTTATTCTTAAATTTTAATTGGTTTAATTTGACACCAACAAAAAATTGGCCTTTAAATTTCCCAACTGATGAAAGGGGCGTGATTTGTTTTGGAGCCCCCTTTAAACCCCTTTGACAAAAACAAGAAAAATGGCACATTACTTTGAAGGTAAGCGACTGCTCCATAGCAATTTCGAAGCATCGAAAAAAAATGTGGGTACATTTCTCCCTTTTGGGACTGGCCAAATTACGGGGGGAACTTCAACTTTGGGTTTAATTTTACAATTCCCCCTTAGTTTTTTCCCACCTTTAAAATTTTCCTCAGGTGGGGGTTTCACCCCAAAGCAAAATTTAAAAGCCCCCATTTCTTGTATCAACAATTTTCCTTTTAGGTTTATGGGGACATTTGGGCCTATGGTTTCAAAGCATTTTAAAAACTTCTGAAATCAAGACTCTTTGGGTTTAAATTTTTTTGGGCAGTGTAGCCTTAGATTTTAAACGATAACAAGTCCCCCCTCTGTGTCCCAAGCCCAGCCCCAGCACATTATTATATTTGGACACTTAAACCCCGGGTTGGGCTTTTTTATTTGAACTCTTAAACGGGAAAACGGAAATTACTGTTTCCTTTCCCTCGGGATATTTGCACCTTGCTTTTTTCTTTGCCCCTGCGTTTTGCCATTAGTTCCTCTTCATAACTTTCCCCCCCAGGAAATTTCCACAAAAAAAATTGTTTACCCATTACTCCATCAGGGGACCACCCGTACGCAAAAAGGTGGCATTTATCTTTGCCTGGAGTAGGAACGGACGGAGGTAGCCCCAAAAAAATTACCTCCTGAAGAAAAAAGTCTTAAAGGGGACAAAGGGGGTCACTGGGAAATTCTCAAAAACAAAAAACCTAGTGCAATCCCGGTCAGCCTCCTGCAGACCCACTCTCGGGAAAAGGCTTTATTATGTCTCCCGGAAAAAGGCATAATTCTTAACCCTGAAGTTTAATGTATGTCTCCCTTTTTTTCCCGTAAACCGACGGACCGGTCATAAAACAGTCATTCAAACAAGGTACCCTTTTTTTTTCTCCTGGCCTAAAATTTAAAACACAACCTCAAAAGGAGTGTTTTAAAATTCCTTCTTCACCCCCGGTGGTGGGGGAAATTTTAGTGCCCAATAAATCTGGGTTTTTCGGGAGGTACCTCCTCTAAAAAATTTTTTTTTAAAATGCTCATTTTTTTATTTAAATCGAAAAGCAGAAAAACGTTCTGGTGCCTTGCTAAATTTCGTGGAGCGAGCCTTTAATTGCCCATACGCCATCCGGTAATTAGTTGGTAGGTCTGGATGGTTCAGTTTCCCAAGGGAAGTCTCACCCTATTGCCCCAATTCATATAACATCCTTCTGGTATTGTTTTGAGAAAAGGGAAATTTCATCGGGACCTTAAAACCCATTGACCTATCCCGTCCAAATTTTCCCCTTTTAATTTTATACACAGGTTCAATTTCATCCTCTATTAAAGTTATTTATATGGGGGGGATATTCATGAGTAAGACAAAAACCGTAACTGTATTTAGGGTTTTCCTCCATTTCTTTCCCTTTTCGGTACGGGGAACCCCTGCCTTTCATCACGTGACCTCCGGGGGTCCTTGAAGGGTGACTCCGCTTTTTCTTTGTCAAAAACCCTTTAAAAAGGGGTGGCAAAAATGGCATTTTCCTATAAAAATATCTTTGGCCCCCAAACCCGAATCTTTAAATTTTTTTTCCGGGAAGGTCCCAAATTTCCCCTTTCTGAAAGCCTTTCAGTACGTTACCAAGCCCTATTTTTTAAGATATTTTCTCTGGGGGGCCTTTCCACAATTACGGCAAAAATACTTTTTTCCCTCTCATTGCCCAGCCGGCAGTTACATAAACAGTGTCAAAGACGGGGCCTTTTATTCGAGAGAAAGCCAAAATAGCTTGAGTAAAAAAAAGGTTTCCCCTTTGTACCTTACCCCCTTTAAAGGGCAGTTTACTTTTTTAGGGAAGGTACGTTGTGATCCCTGATCCAGAAAATGCTGTTACATTTTTGGATTTAGGGCCCCGTTTATCATTAATCCCCACATCCAACACAGGCAAAGCTACCTCAGCTGGGGCCATCATTACCGATTTTTACTGAAAATCTTTACTTTGGGCTACGGGTTGTCGGGGTTATTTTTCCAATCAGTACTATTTTCCCATCTTTTCATTAGACCTCCCTTTAAATTTTTCCCCTTATGTGGTGTCTTCCCTTTTTACACTGATAACAATGGGTGCAAGTTAGTAGGGAAACCCCCTTTCATTAGTTTTTCCCTAGACCCCTGTTTCATCTAGCAAGTTTCTTCCAATTTTTCCATTTTAAAACTTTCCATGAATTATAGGCATTACAGTTTTTAAGGAAATGATGCCGTTGCAGAAGATCCCAATCTCCCCTTTTTCCTTTCCCCCTGCCCTTTTAAACTGGGCAAACCCTTTTTGGGTGGAAATTCCTCCTCTTGCTTGGAGGGGGAAAAACCACTTTTTAACGGGCCCCTGTCCTTGATACGTGCCAAACGAAACCCCCGGGGGGGGGGGGGTTAGTAGGTGGCTTGGTTTATTGATTTTAGGATAAGTTTCCCTTTGGGAACTTGGCGGTGCACGGGGGTCTGTAACTGGTTTTCCTAGGGAAGGGGTTGGGCCCGGGTTTGGCATTTGGGGAAAATTTGGGCTCTTGCATCCCACTTTTAAATTTTTTCCCAAACCTTTTAATTAACCCTTGGGGAATCTTTTTAGAAAAACCCTCTAGGGTCTTGTGGTTAAATTTTATTCTGAATAAAGGGCCCACTCAACAACCACTCTGCTCCCCCCCAGTTCATATTTATTACTAAAGGGGTTTAAGAGGGCTTTCTAGTTTGTTTCCTAAATTGCTGTAAACTGCTGGGGTTTGTGTTTCGGGGTTTTTTTTAAAAATTACCCAAAATTAGCACTGGGCCCCCACCTTTTTTGCCCAATTACCGTAAGTGACCCCCAACAAGCCCCCTTCCCTACTATAGGAGTCATCAAATTTTTGGGGAATGTTTGGGTGGGAAAAAAGCGCCCCCCCCCTTTTATTTGGCCCCTTAAATGCAAAATTTTTGGAAAACCTTGAAAGATCACCCCTTTATCATTTTCCCGATTTGTTTTAAAGATAGACCAAAACTCCTCCCAGGTTCCCCCGGGAAAAAACACAGGCTTTCAAAATTCGGGGATTTTTGGGGTAGATCCCCTTTTATTTTCCCCAAAATTAGGTTGACCAAAAAACATTTTTTACCCCCTTTTTCCTTCCCTCCAAAGCCTTTTTTTGCGGGGACACAATGTTGTCCCACTTCTTAAGTTAAACCGGCATTCACTCCCTTTCAGTTCACTGCACAATTCTCTGCACTCTTTTTCATAGTCTTTAAACCCACAACTTTATGCCCTCATATCTATTTCTAAGGCATCTAGGGGGTTTTAAATTCATCGGGGTTTACCGTTTTTCTTGTTTCTTTAACTTTTTACACTTCTTGTATGTTTTTAAAAACTTGACCCTTCCGAGTTTGTAGTGGGGCTTTTTTTGCTTTGGCATCCATGGACTTCCCAACGCATAATTTCCCTCAAACCAAGCCAGGGTTTTGGGAAATTTTAATAATCCCCCCAAATTATCCTACTTATGTAGACCTTTTTAAAGGGTTTAACTTTTTGCCCCTTTACTTTGGGATAAATCCTAGCCACCCATGTGCTACCCTTTTTTATTGGGTAATTATATCCATCACACGTCGTTTAAAAATTGTGCACCCTACACCAACTTCCTTCAATCAGTCATTTAAAATTTTTTAAAAAATTTAAATTTTAAAAATTAATTTTTTTTTTTTACTGATTGCCCCGGTTCACGAAGGACCGCGGGAAGAAAAGGGGAAAATTTTCCTTTAGGGTGCTTAACTGTATTTTTTAACCGTAGTCCCCCCGTGTAGACATGTGAGAAAACTTAATCACCCCTGGGGGGCCAAGGGGTTTCCTTCGGCCTAACAATTTTACCCATATCTACCCAAAGGCCCAGAAAGGATTGGTTTAAACCCCCCCAAGGGAGGGGGCCTACAAATTTAAAATTGGGACTGTAAAATTTAATTTTTATTTTTAACCTAAATAAAGGGGGGGGGGGTGGGGATACAATGGTTTTCATTTTTTAAAAAAAAAATTTTTTTTGTACAAAAACCCCACTACTTCCAGATGTTCTCGGGTGGTCACTTGATGTAGCTATCACTCTTTAACCTTTTAAATTTTATAACATACCACTACGGGCCCACCCTAAGGTTGCTAAACTAAAAGGGGTTTATTTTTAACTGGGGGTTGATTGATAATCCTTAATTTTTCCCTTTCACCATCTCATTTTGGGGGAGGGGTCCGGCTACACGACCGGTTTCTTTCCAGAAGGACGGGGTTATCCGAGGTTTTGGGTCCCTGCTTTAGACGCCCGTGACTCTGGTGCTTCCCTTTCCTCGTCTCGTTAAAAACGGGGTTCTAAGTGTTCACTCGGGGGAAAAAACGATTTTTTAAATTCACACATTTCTTTAACCCCATTATTATAAATTAATTCTTACAATTCAAAAGGGAGATTTAAGTCTCATAACTATATAAAAAATTTAAGGTCACTCCTTTAAGAATTTTAGACGATGAGTGAGGTTTTTAAAAGGAAAAATTTTTTCCCCAGGACACAGTCCATTTTTAAGCGCCCATCCCCCCGGTCCGCTTATACATTTTTTTCCCACTCTTTTTCCAGTTCCCGTAAATCATTTTCCCTCACTCCCCACCGGAACGTTACGACATTTTCCTTATTTGAAATGAGGCCTATTTTAATCCTTAGGCCCCCCATAAATTTAAATTTTTCGTGGTTCCATGTTTTCCCCAGCTTCCCCCCAACCTTTAAAAACAATGCGCGCCTCCCTCCCCCGCACTTTCCGGGGGGGCTTTGCCCCAAAGGGGAAAATTTTTGGTTTTCTATTTCCTTTTAAATTTTACATTTTGACATTCGGCACATAAAACACCTAAAGGCGCTGTAGTTTCGGGAAAAATTAAAAAATTTTTCCCCAATTCTATTAAGGAGTAATATTTATTTTCAAAATATTAAGACTATCTATTTACCCAAAGGGTAAATTAAGACAACTACACGGGGGTTCATTAAGACAACCGGGGGGGTTTCTTGAAGACAATTTAAAATGAGGGTCTTTAAGACAACTACATGGGGCCCATTAAGAAAACTACTGGGGTTTCTTAAGAAACAAACACGAGAGTCATTAACCCCCCCCAAACCCGGGCCATACGGGGCTTTTGGCATGTACACCCATGAAATTTCCCTTGCACTTGTAACCCCTTGGGCCAAAAGTATCAGGGTTCAAAAAAAAAATTATTATTATTATTTTTCTACAATATGGATTTTTATTTGGAATGAGGTTAAAATACATGCAAAATTAACTAAAAAATTTAAACTTAATAACAAAAAAACCAAAAAGGGGGACCAAGTAAACCAAGTCCTAAACTGTGAAAATTTGTGTGGACTGCCTCCAAGTGAGTCGCCTCCCCTGGCAACCTGTTGCCCCGAGCCTGAGGGGGGAAACCCCACCCTCACAAGGGGCTTTTTGGGAAAACAGTTTTTCACAAATAAATTGGTATTGCAAAAAACCTTGCCTGCGCACGTAAAAAGGGGACAAAACTTACTTGGTGTTGCAGCATATATCCTGATCTTAAAACCCCAAAGGGCCTAGTTTGGGGCCCCTTTGGACTTCCCCTCAAAACCCCCAAAGTGCAACCGGGGATTTTTAAATTTCCTGCAAATTCAATCGTAATTAGTGTCCTGCCAAAAACCCCCGAAATTTCCCCAACCCAAGGGAGGGATGAAACCCCCCTAGAAAAAAACTAGGGCAGATCAGACACTAGCTTCAGAGGGTCTGAGCATTGGTACTTACTGGGCATGCACTCTCTGTTGCCCCCCGGGGCCCACATTTTAAACTCCCAAAAATTCCCCCAAGACACTGGCCAGAACCCAGGGGGAAAAAGTAAGATCTTGCTTTATGTATGGGCTGATGGGGAGGCTTCAGGGTACTTTCGGGGGTGCCTCACCAGATTTCCCAGGTCTCAGATGTAAAAGACCATGGGGGCCCCGTCTGCTTCACGGCATGTCTTCCCCATTGGGGGTTCTGTGTAAAAAGGATGCTATTCTGTCTTTGGACCCCGCCCCCCTCAACAAGCGGGGCTCCCATTCCCCCTAGCTAACTTATCCTGGGTGTTTTCCTACTTTAATCGGCCTATAACTACCTATTTAAAGGGGTTTCTTAGGTCTATTTTATCATTTTTCTACAGATGCCTTAGAAAACCCTAATATTAGTTTTTCAAACCAGTAAAATTTCCCAACTCCTTCCCTGAAGAGTAAATCTTTAAATTAAATAAGCTTACCAAAAAACCGCCAACCAGAAAATGCCTTGTTTGGGGGGGGGTTTTAAAGGGGTTCCCCGGCTAACCGCCCGGGAGGGGCCATGCTGGATCTGAGCTTTTGGAACTTTTTGGGGACCAAAAAAATTTTCCCAAAAACCTCCCCCCGGCAAAGGTAGGCCAAAATCTAGATCAAGTCTGCCTCCCCCAGGCCCCCCCAGGGGGCCCCTGGATTTGAGGGGTTCGACGGGTCTTTTTTCCGGCCCCTCAGCTCGCTAAACCCCCTCTGGCCCTAATTTTCATGCCCCAGTCCCACCATGTGGCCCTCAAGAGGTAAAACCTGTTAAATTGGGCCCTTTTTAGTCTTGACACCATTCTTTTTTTACTTTTCACCATTCTAAACCCCCCAAGCCTTGTCTGGGGGGGTTGACACTCCCAGGCAAGAGCCATTTTGGGCCCGGGCCCCTCGGTTTCCCAAATAGCCCCCGGGCCCCCTTTTCATTTTGCTTCACCCCTTATTTGCCTGGGGGTTGGCTTTTTAAAAATTTCCCGAAAGGGGTTGTCAGTAATCCCTGTGCCCCCCTGGTTCCTTTTTTTTTGTCCAGGATGTTCAGCGTCTGTTTTTGTCTCCTGTGCAGTTCTTCATAAATGGGGGGCCCAATCGGGCCCCAATAATAATCCACCCCTTTGGGAAACTGACTCAAATTTTGGGGGGAAGGGCCAATCCTTCTTCCAAAAAAATTTTTGATTTTTGGGGGGAGAGCTTCTTGCTCGTCAATTCCCCTTTTTTTTCCTTTGGAGAGGCCTGTTATTTAAATCTTGCCTATCTCAACTAACACGGGCCTCAGTTCATCCCAGCTCCCCTCCTGCCGTGCAAGACCTTTCCCAATGCACCTTTTGACTGTGGGCCCCCCATCGTTCATAGGGAAACCCCCTTGCCAGGGCCCCCTGGGGAAACTATGGAACCTCCACTCGCACTCTATTCTCTTTTAGGGGTTCTCTCTTTTCCGTTGGGCCCAAGATTCCTGAAAACTTTAAACGCCGCCCTAAAAATTGTGCCATTGCCCAGATAATCAATCGGGCACGAGGGAAACGCAGTTAAAACCCCCTGAAAAACCTTTTCCCAAAGTCTCTGTTTGTATTCTTTCTGCCAACCCAAATGCAAACCCCTCGAGTAGGGCCCCAAGTAAACAGGCGACATATACTTTCTGAGGCCCCACCCCTTTTGTCTCCTGGGTTTTTCCAAAGTGATAGCCCCAGTATGTCTATTTCAGCTCAAAGGGGCCCGTTACTATTATCCCCCCCCCCCGGGCCCGCGGGTGGTGGGCCCCGGGTTTTGGTGGGGCCTCCCACGTACCCCGGCAGACCGCAAAACCCCTTTAAACCCCCTTTTGCCCGGCCCCTCGACCCTTCAATTCCCAGTAAATTTTGACGTTGGCAAAGGGGGGGTATCCCCAAAAAACCCCCCCCTTTTAAGGGGCCCCTGAGGGGTTTTTGTATCAAAAGCTCGTTTTGCCCATCCCTCCTTTCCCCGCAGACGGGATTTTGGCCCCATGCTGAGCTCCGAGTTTTTGTATTTTTCCCCCTTCATCTTATTTGCCCCCGCATGATTAGGAACCAAACCCAATGATGAACCAAATTTTCTGTTCCCTGAGTCATCATCGTTTGGGCACGCGGGCCCGGGACCATAATCTGCTGCCGGGTCCCCAATTTCTTCCAGCACTCCTGGAAAAACCCCTCCCTTTGGTTTCTTTCCCTTATCCCCAAAATTTTTTCTGGGGAAACCCCGAGAGACAACTGTCGACCTTTTTTCTTACCTTGCTATGCAGCTTCCTCCAAATCGAAATGCCTTTTCCCGACTCCTATAAAATTTTCTCCACGAGGAGTAGCCCTGGGGTCAAAAAATTCAGTGTCGTGTTCCCCCGCAAAGTGTATATGCTGCTGGTTTCCCCACGAATTTCTTTTCTCCGGCCCGCCCAAACCTTGCCAGTAACCAGTCTGGGCCTTTGAACCAAATCCGCTTTTTCTCAGCTTTCCCCGGGGTGTCACCCCGGCTTATCTGTCGGTGGGTTTTGATCTGTAGGGACATCAGAATTTTGATGTTTACTGTAGTTCCCGTATCTCCTTTACCCCATTCCTGACATAGGGGAAACCCTTTGACCCGTCATTTTTGGACCCACGTAAGGCCCCTCCCAGTCTGTCCAACTAGGTGTGTGTCACCCCCAGATTATCAAAACCTTCTACTTAAATTTCCCAGTTTTTTCTTTCCCCGCAAAATCGCCCTGAGCTCTAGCTTTGGGACTAGCAAAACCCTTTAGGGGTGGGCCCCCCGCGCACGACTGGTGACCCGATTGACTTGGGGCCCCCGGGCCCCCCAAAAAAGCTTTCTGCCCCAAAAGGCCCTGGAGGAGGCATCACAGAAGACGGGCAATTTATAATCCCGCCCGGGGAACCCCATGGACCTGGGGGAAAGTGAACTCGTGCAAATTTCCGGGTGGTTTTTTTTTAAAACCCAATTTCCCCTTTCCCGGCAGACGTTTTTGGCAGTGGGGTCTCCCCAAAAATAGGTTTAGCTCCCAGGTCTGTTGCAATAGCAACCTCCCTCGAATTTGATGGGTTCAACAAAACCCCAAAAGGAAACGAAAGGGAGTCTGCACTTTGCTCGCAAAACCTCCCGGTCAGCTCCCCTTTCCCCCTCAGGCTTCCTCTTTAGCCTAAGTCGTCTTCCCCTTTATTTTTCCCCTCCAGTCCCAAAACCCATGTTACCTCAGCACTGAGTAGCCACATTTTCCCCCGTTCCTCCCCCTGCCCCCCAAATTGGGTTTTTTGTCACCCCTTCTCCAAAGGAATGTTGCCCGGGGGGCACTCCTGATTAGACTCTCGGTAAATGTCCAAACAACAGCCTTTATCTGAGTGTTACCTTGCATGTTGTCAAATAAAATAGGGGCTTCAGTAAATTTTTTTAAACGGGCTGTTACGTTTTACAAAGGGGGTAGTCATGGAAACCTGTAATTGGAATGGTGAACTAGTGGCACCAAAAAAACAAAAGCCCCCTTTTCTATAGGGATTTTTAAAAAACCCCCTTTCTTGGGCACCTCCCCCGTTAGCCAACCCAAGGAAACCCTTTTGTAGCCCTTTTTCCGTGGCGGGAACCCCAAAACGTAGGGAAAGGTTTCTAATTTTCTGCCGCATAGCGTACTGTTCTGTCCAGAAACTCAACAACAATCGCTAATTTTTTGCATCAGGGAGGGCCCCCGTGGGGCCGACAGTCGTTCAAAAAATGGCTCTCGGGGATCGCCTGCGAAACTTCAGTTTTAAGACTACTTTGATGGGAGTGGTTACCGATCCTTGGTGACTGCCTTTTGGGAAGAATGGGTGTTTTCCCCGGGGTTTGGGATTTGGGGACTTTCTCAATGAACCCCAAAGGGGCCCCCCCGTTCCCCTTTAAAAAAATCACATATTTCCCCCCCCAGACCCCTTTTTGGGCAGGCTTTTTCCCAATGAATTCAAAATGACCACGTGCCCCCCTGAAATAAATGGGGAGCGTTTGGGTGGCCCCGGGTTTCCCAAGGGGGTCGCACCCCCAAAACTGTCCGTCCCTGAAAATGCACATGGTTTTAAGTAAACCCCGATACGTTTTTCTTCGTGGTTTTGGGGGGGAGTGGTCACCTTTTAAACCCCATACAAACCAGGTCCCAAAGTTTTTCATAGTTTATGGACCGGTCACTGTCGGGTATGGCCAAATTTGCGCCCCTGACAGACCTTGTGCACACCAATCCCCAACCCCCAGTTCAGCCTCAGTCCCCCCTGTAATACCAGAGCCCTCCTTTCCCGGGGGGGCAGGGAAATGACCCGGTACTCTGCCCCCCTACGTTACCCCGCTGGAGTCCCTTTTCAGGCCCAAAGCCCCCCCTGATAACCTTCTCGAAAACACGAATCGTCTATGTAATCCCCTCCAACCAAGGTTTCCTACTTTCTAAAAATTTTCTGTAGCAATTTTCTGGTTTTTGCTAGCTTCACCACCAAATGCCTCAAAAAAGTTTGACTGCTGCAGCCAGTCCCCTAGTGGTAAAAGATATTGGGCAGCCTCTTTCCCTTTAAAGGGTGAAAATTTTTTGTCGATGCCTGGCTACCTTCCTACATTGACTACGGGTAAGACCCGCTGGGGCTTTCCCCCCCAAACCCTTCCACCTTCATTTAACTTTACCCTTCTCCGCTTCAACCTGTTGGGGTAGATCTCCGCTATGAAGGGTCTTGTGCCCCCCCTGTCGAAGAACAAACGGGTTTGTTTCAGACTTCTTTCCCTTCGCGACCCCCTGCCATTTTTGGGGGGCAAGGCCACCGGCCCTTTAAAAAAACTCACCAGAACAAATTCCCCGGTGCCGTACTCACCACACCATCGCTACTTCTGCTTTTTCTTTTCTCTCCAAACCCCTTTTTTGCGGTTTGCTCTCCTTAACTTGTGCTAACTGGGTTTTTTAGGACACAGTGCACTGTGGTGCTTTTCCCCTTTTGGCAGCCCCCCACTCCCGGCATGGGGTTAACAGTCCCCGGGCCCAAAAGTTCCCCCACAACATTGAAACAAAGTCCCCAACTCTCTTAGTCGTTGAACCCTTTGGTTTTAGGGGTGAAACTTGAAACCCGAACTAGCGTGTTCTTCACACAAAACACGCAAACCCTCCCCATACTGGCCGCTTAAGGGGGCTTCTTTCCCCTTGGGCCCCGTGGGTGGAGGACTCGCCCGGGCATAAAACGTGCCTACCTTAGAAAGGGGGGGGTTTTGGGGGATCTCTTTGAAAGTCCCGGGGGAAATTTTCAGACTTCTCCCCTTGGTAGGGGAATTTTTCCCCCTGACCTACGCTCGGTGAGATAGAGTCCCCTTTAAACCCCTTTAATAATTTGTTTTATCGTGAACCTATTCGTCGGGTATTTTAAGTGTAGCTCTGCACTTTTCGTGCAGCCAGTTTCCTCTGAATTTACCTGGCCCCCGGGGCCCAATTTTGAATCATTTTCACATGCAAAATCTCTGAAACTGTTTGTCAAGTCTTTAAATTTTCAATTCGGAACTTCTCTAGGGGTTTCGGGAAAGGGCCCGGGAACCCCTAGATCCCAAAAACCGATAAAGTTTTAGCTACCTTTTTCTCCTCAAATGTTGCCAAAAGTCTTTTAATTGGTCTTTGGCATGTTGGTTTAAATTTGTGTCAGGGAATCTGGTAGTGCCGGACCAGGTCTAAGGGCTTTACCCTTTAGCTGCGACCCGCAAAAAAATGCAACTTGACGGGATTTTTGACAAATCGTTTTTTGTTTTTCTTTTCTGGGCTCTAAACGATCCCCCAAAAACAAAATTTCTCTGTTAAGGTTTTCCCTCGAACGTTGGCAATTCAAAATGGGGCAAATTTTGGGGAAAAAATTTTTGACAGGTGGGGCGGTTTTTTTGGGGTACCGCGGTGTTCCAAACCCCCCCCTTGGAATACTAGCCTTTAATGTACTTTTTTCCCCTTTGTACAATTTTTTTTCCTGATGACAATCTACATTTACCTTATCGAATTCGCCCTAGCCCGGTGAAGAAATTTCCCCGGGGTTCCTCATCCCAAAAAAACCTTTGTTTTATATGCGGAATGCTCGTTATTTGGCTTCCCATTTTTTCCCCCCAAAAAACCCTTTAAGCAGTCTTGCAAACATCGCAGTTACATTACTGCATTGGCAAGTAGCCTTTCACCTGTTCGCAAATTTTTTCAGTTTCCCTTTGTTTTGGGGACTGATCGTCTTAATTTTGTTAACACTGAAAAAACCCGACTCCCTGAACCCCCCCTGCCCTTGTGAAGTTTAATGAGGAGTGTTGGGCCCCCCAATTTTTACTTTACCCCCGTCCACCCAAAAGCACTCACGGTGTTAAACAAGAATGAACGAGTCTTTTGGGGTTCCAACAAACTTTAAAAATTCCCTTTGTTATATTTATTTCTAAAAAAAACAAAAAAAGTAAAACTGTTAGCTCTCAAAATCCCAATCAAAAATGTTTTTTCGATGTGAAAACTTAATCTAACACTTAATGTACAATGCCAGCAAATAATTACAGGACTTAACCCAGTCCCAGGTATAATTCACAAATCCCACATTAAAATGAATCAAAAATGATGAAAATCACACAATAAAAAGGGTGCAGTATTTCAAAAAAAAATCACTTGGTTAACAAAAGTAAATTTAAAACAATTCAAATTGTGAAAAAAGTAAATGAATAAAGGGGTTTTTAACCAGCTTTGGCCCGCGCCCAGGGTTACCTGTTAGCTGGATGGTTTTGGGTAAGAAAAATCCAAAAATGCTAGTGTGCAAAAAACTTAAACCCGGCTTTTTTTAAATCCTTAAAAAAATAACTAGGTTAAATCTTTTCCCAGCTACTAAACCTTTGTAAAAAATTTTCACAAACCTAGCCTAACTGTGGTACCTTTCAAATCCCCTGTAAATAATTAACACACAAGTCTCCTACCTGGATTACTTGAAACACTGTAAATAATTTAAAAACACAAGCTTCTTAGCCTACCTGGCCTGCCTGTAAAAATTTCTGCAAATAAAAACTTTTTGTGTATAGTCAGCTTGGCCCAGCCTCTGTGTAACTTTTTATTAGGTGTGCTAACTTTTTCCCAAAATTTTTTTAAAATGGTTCCTAAATGTGGCCCCAGCTATGATAGCTTTTAAAATAAAATCTGTAAAACTGGTTTTCCCAACTTGGCCTATTTTGGGTACTTAAACCCAAAAACCCGTTTAAAATGGTTCCAAATGTGGCCCACTTTGAAGTTAACCCTAACTCTGTTAAAAATGGTTCCTAAACTGTGGCCCAGCTATGATAGCTTAACCTAGATTCCCCACATCACGGTTTTCGGGAAAGGGCCCCTTTTTTTGGAAAAATTTGTTGGGGTTTCCCCCAAGTGATTGCCTACCCGGCAAAAACCCGTTTACACCAGCTCTGAGGTGGGTACCCCCAAACCCCACAAGTGGGGGTTTTAGGACAGGGGGGGGGGTTTTTACAAATGATTGGTATTGCAAAAAACCTGCCTCAAAAGCACGTATAAAGGAAATAACTTTACTTGGTGTTTTCAGCATATATCCTGATTTTTCAAATTCCTTTAAGGGCCCAGCTTTAGCCCCTTTGGGCTTCCCCTCAGAAAACCCCGTGCAAAAGGGGGCATTAATTTTCCCGCAATATTCCAAACGTTTAAATTGGGGCCTCCCGCACCTCAAAAAATTCCTTTTTTTCCCAAAAAGGGGGATGTATCCCCCAGTATAAATATGCAGATCAGACATAGCTTTCAGACGGCCTGGGGAAAACTGGTTTCTTAAATGGGCATGCACTCTTTTTGTTGGGGCCAAAAGGGGGCCCCCAGTTAACTACTCCCCAAACTCCCCAAAACAACCCGGCCAAAAACCCACGGGAAGAAATGAAGATTTTGTCTTTCTGTATGGGTGATGGAGGAGGTCCCTCTACGGTACATAAAAGGGGCCTCTACCCGATTTCCCCAGGTCTCAGTTTTTGGGGGACTTTGGGGGGCCTCTTTTGGGGTCACGGCAAAGTCTTGCCCCAAATTGGGGTCTGTCGTAAGAAAGGGTGCTATTCTGTCTTTGTGAACCCCTGCCCCCTCAAACAAACTAGGGCTGCCCGTTCTCCCCAGCTAACTTAACCAGTGTTTGCCCACATTATCGGCCTATAACTTTCCCATTTAAGGGGCTTAGGGCTACTTTTTCTTTTTTCTACAGATGCCTTTGTAAAACCCAATATTAGTATTCTAAAACCCCTAAAACCTACCTTTCTCCTTCCCCGAAGAGTAAATCTATAAAAAAAAAAAAAGGGTTTCCCAAAAACCCCCAACCAGAGAATTTCCTTGTTTTTGGGGGGTTTAAGGGTCGCCCGGGTCAGCCGACCTGACGGCCCTCTGGATCTAGCGTGGAACTATTTGGACCCCAAAAAAATTTCCACAAAAACAAAATAAGTGGGAAGATAACACCTAAACCCCCTAACCAAAAAATAACACATAACCAAAAAAAATATCCAAAACGGGGTTTGGGGTCCTCCCAAGATATGATACCGTGCCGCAAAATAATATGGAAAATTTTTTTTTTGGGGGGGGATTACCTGTATGTACCCCAAAATTACATGGGATACAAGTAATCTCTTGGGAAAACAATAGCCATATTGTTTTTCCGTTGTACCCCAAAGTAGACATGTGAGAAAACTTTAAAAAACCCCCGGTTTCCCGCGGGGGTCCCCTTTGACCCTCCAATTTATCCATAATTTCCGGACCAAAAAATTTAAATTTGGGTAGAAACCCCAAGGACGGGGCTACTAAATTTAATTTTTGGGGGCTGTATAGATTATATTTGTTTAACTGAATGAAGGATGGGGGGTAGGGTTTCACAAAGGATATTGTGAAAATTTGTCTGGACTGGCCTCCAAGTGAGTCGCCTACCCCGGCAAGCTCTGCTACCCCCGAGTTCTGAGGGCGGTACCCCAGCCCCACAAGTGGCTTATAAAGGAAAAATTTTTTAAAAAAATTTATTGATGTTGGGAAAAAACTCGCCTTCATGGGATGGGAAAAAAAGGGGCTTTAATTTGGTGTTTCAGCATATATCCGGGTCTTCAACCTCCCTAAAACTTTACCCTTTTGGACTTTCCCCCCAGAAACCATGTGCAACCGGAGCCTTAATTCCCGCAAAAAAATTTTTTAATCGTTTATTAATGACCTGCCTGCCCTCAGAAATTTTTATATCCAAGAGGGGTGAACCCCCTTGTAAAACTATGTAGAAAACTTATGCGACACTAGAAACCCCATCTTCCTAAAATGATGATCTGATAAGAAATGTTTCCCCCTATCAAAAACCAAAAATACTAGATTCCCCCAAAAATTGAGGGTTTAGACATGTATGGTGGACCCCCAGCCGACATAAAGAGACTAGTCACGAGGGGGGCATCACCCAAAATTTAACTTCAATAACAAAAACATAAAGTGGGACCAATAAACCCAAAACCTAACCCATATAAGCGGGAAATTTTACTAAGCAACACAGACCCCCAATTATGCCTAGAAAAAGATTTAAATTGGTGGCACTTGATGTATGCACAAGGCCCTTTTTCCTCAAAAAAAGGAGGGTAGTGTAAAAAAAAGAAAGAGAAAAGGCGCTCCCCCTTTTCAGGCGATGGGGAAAAAAATAACAAGGGGGCTAAAAGAGGCAATATATCTGAAATGCGTTTTGGGGACAAAAGGCCCGGGGAAAAAAGCAAACATGAACTTTTTGCTAAAGGGAAACTTTAGGGGTCCCGGAATCGCGGGAAGAAAATAAAAGCCATAAATGAAATTTGAAAGAAAACCCCAAAATATTTTTTCTCCTTGCCCCAAAACAAAGTCGGAACAACGTCATATTGGGGGCCCCCCACTTAAACGATGGGTCCTACACAGTGACGCAAAGGGAAATGAGTGGCAACTAAAGTCCCAATATGACTCGTTTTTAGCAAGCACCTAAAGTGGGTTTCCCTGACCAGCCGGGCTGGGGCTCGTACGTGGTTTGCGTGCAGCCAGCAGCAACCCCCGGGTTTTGTTTCAGGCCCTGATTTAAAGGGGGCCTGGTCAAAAAGGGGGGCCGCGGGGGGTTGCCCCCGGAACTCCCCTCCAGGAAAAAACCCCAGGTAAACGGCACTACTTCGGCTACAAGAGATGCGGTACGTATGGACATGGTCTGCTAGCTGCACAAAGGCTTACGTTAAATCACTCCCCAATTTTCCCCCAACACTGTCCAAAAATTTTCCTACGGGAAAAGGGGAGGTTTTGTTTTTTACGGTAGGGGCCTGCAGAGGAGGTCATCTAGGGTTTACATCGAGGGGGCCTCTACCAGATTTCCCCGGTTTCAAAGTGAAGACACGTGGGGGGGTGCTGTCTGCTGATCATGGCACGTTTTGGGTTCCAGGGATTTTTTTGGTCAAAGAAGAAGAGCCAGTTTTTCCCAGCCCCGGGGCCTTTGCATTAAAACTAGGGGCTCCCAGTACCCCTAGAAAAATTTTAATTTCTAGTGTTTTGCCTACATAATCGGCCTTTTAAATATTTTTGGGTTAAGGTCTTGGGTTCTACTTATTGTATCTACATTCCCTTTAATAATCCTAATTTTTGTGTATTTAACAGTAAAACTACCTTTTTCCTTCCCCTAAAGGGGAAAAATCTTTTAAATCAAGAAGTACCAAACCATCCATCAACGGGAAAAGGGAGAAAATTTTGGGTTTTTGGGGTTTTGGTGAAAGGGGCCCCTAGAAGGGTGTTTTTTTCCCCCGTTGGGATTTCCCCGGGACCAAAAAAAAATTTTCCCAAACAGATATATCCATCAAGGAAAAACCACTTTTACATAATCCCACCACTTACCCGATATTTTCTGGTGGTCCCCTTGGGTTTAGCTGGATCACCCATAACCTTCCAATTACAACATACCCCAACTGGCCAGAAACAGAAGCTATAACTAAAGGGTTAAATTAACTGGGGGGTGATTGATACTCCTTATTCCCCCTATTCACCATCTCATTTCGATTTTCTAAACACTGACCGGTTCTTATTCCAGCGGACGAGGGATTTGTTTGGGTTTTTTCCCCCGGTTTTTCCCAAATCGTGGGCTCCCTAAAAAAATTCACAATCCTCGGGAGGGAAAAACCCGAGCTCAACGTGTTTAAATTGGAGCAGGGCTTATTTTACTTCACGCCCTTCCTTAACTTAGTGTTATTTTCACTGATTACATTACAATTCACAAGACGATTTAATGTCTCATAATTATTTTTACCATTAGATAATGTGTATAATTTCCCAAAAAAAAATCCCAAACCCCCCCAGTACCAACAATTCCCCCAGTTTCCCATAAACAAATTTTTCTTTGCAAATATACGGGGCCAAAGCCCGCAACCAAAAAAAATCCCTTTTGGGCCTTAACAAACATTTCGGGGCTTTACTGACATCAAAATTCCTTGGATAAATTGTTCCCTTAAACTACATTTCATAAACCAGCAAAGGGGGGTTTACATTAAGCACTTGTTTCCATTAAATTTTTTAATTATAATTTTTATAAATTTGGGAAGTGAATTTTAAATTCCGCCGGGTTAATTTTTGGAATAGATTTTATTTTATGAAAATTAATTAGCTTCCCCCTTATCCAATGTTTCTTTTACCTTTGGAATTAACCAGGGCTGCTTGGGAAATTTCCCTTATTTTTTGAGTTTTTTAAATTGGGCCCCCCATGGTTGTCCTAATCAAAAACTTTTACTTGGAATTTATTTTCCGCTGCATTTTTCTTTCTGTTATTTTGGTTGAAATCGGTATGTCCCCTAGATTTTAGGGTATAAATAAATTCCCTTTCCAATTTTATTTTGGAATCAAGCCCTTAATTTGGGGTGTTTATCTCTTAATGGGTTTTAAATTCTCTGCATTTAGGTCGCAAAATTGAAAGGTGCGTTATAAAATTCCATTTAATGAAAGTTAAAGTGTATCAGGGGTTTTTCCCCCCCTTAAAAATTTTTAAACCATCTCATTTTTAGCAGATTTAATCAAAATTTTAGGTGAATCTCAAACTCTCCGGGTTTCTTTTTTTTAAAAATGGATAAAGGCTTTTTTAATGCCCCCAATATTTGAAGGTCCCCGGGGAAAAATACAAAAACCCAAGGCCCCAAGGAACCAAGAAAGGTAAAACTTTTATCCTAGTACTTATCTTTAAAAAATTTTAGGAATTTTAGATATTATCTTATTTTTAAAAGATTTACTTCAAAAAGGTTTTTTATGGGGGTTTGTCCTGTTTTAAATTTTTTTTTCCCTTTTGGGAATTTCAGAATTCTTGGGTTTATCAATTTTCCCCTTTAAACAATTTTATGAATTAATGTTTAATTTTATGGCCCCGGAAAGATTTGGGTTATTCCCTGGAGCTTTAAGGAAACTAGATTGGATTTATTTTTCCCAAAGGAAACACAGGGTGATGAATTTGCATTGTTTGGGAGGAAACGAGGACTGCTTCTGAAGAGCTTTCACCGTAACTCACACTTTTCCAAATTAAATTTAAGGGAAAAATAACCATAAATCCTTTTTTACCTTTTGCGCAATTGGGTATACATATTTAAATTTTTTTCTTGAAAATTTTTCATTTTAAACCCCCTTTTTTTTTAAAACCAGGGGCTAAAAAGTGGGTTTAAATTGGGCCCTTTTTAAATTTGGGTTTTGGGGGGGTTCTTTTTAAAACCCTTTTTTTTTCAAAAAATTGGGAAAAGGAATTTGGTAATTTTATTAAAAAAAATTTTGACATGTCCCAAATTTTTATTTACTTCGTTTGTACCCGGTTTGAATTTTTTCCTTTTTTTCCCCTTTTTGTTTTCCTAGAAGTTTTTTCTATGTTTACCAAAATTTCCTGAGTATTTGAAATTTCCTAGTTAAACCCTCTAATTTTCTGCAGCCAACATTTTGGAAAGATTTGGTTGATGTCCGCCTGGACTTGCAGTGTCTGCAATGAAAACCCTGTCATGCAGATTTCCGTGTCATTGAAAAAGGAAGACACAGTGCAGTTGGCTGACATCCTTGTCTTTTTGTATAGAGGATGAGGAACAAGGTTTTTGGGAGCAGTTCCCTGTGCCTTGGCAACAACTTTTCAACCTATGCTGCCCGGACTTTATTGTTACGATACACTCTGTGTTTGTTAAGTGAAAATTAAGATCATACAACTTTTCCTGTTATTCCCTAACAGCAATTTGGGCTATTACGAAAATGGTCACACTTGTCTAGCTTTTGCAAATCTTTGTATATATTAAAATCAGCATTCTGTTTCAGTCAATGGACAACCATTGTCTATGACCCAATATTTAGGACAGTCAGGCGACGTTCTAAACCCTTTTGCCTTTTGGTAAATGGGTTTTTCCCAAAGGATGGGTGTATTCCTTCCTTCCTTGGGAACCCTTTCAAAAATTTTATGATAGGGTTTTAGTGCTATGGAGGTAAGTTTTGCTGTTGCTTTACGCCCCCTTTTGGATTGCGCTATGCTTTGTTTTTAGTAATTGGTACAACCCTGCTGCTCCTTCAATAGGAGAAAACTGGGCCATAGGGCTTTTGAGTTCTTGATGAAACACAGAGTCATGAGTTGGCCCGGGGCAGATAATGGGCAAGTCACTGTAGTGATACTGGTCCTGGGGGGAGCGCAGCAGGATAATACTGCACCACCTCTAGGGGCCCTTAACAACAACAACAGTTTGGGTGGTCATGGGCACCAACAATGGTGTGTGATTCTCTCCTACTTATCCTTTATCACGATGCAGATTACATGGTGAGTTTAAATATGTGGCCTGTAGTTATAACTTTTCTCTTGACATATGAAAAGACATCACCATCCCTGTAGAAGCCATTATTAGATGTACTAGTCATTATTTTTTTGTTTTGGCAGAAGTACTATGAAGATTCTATGTTAAATTTAAAGCCTAGAGATAAGGCCTTGTTTCTATCAAAAACAATTTATTGAACTTTAGAATCCTGGGCTACCTGGTGGTGATCCTGCGCTAACTAATCACAACATGGAGCGTTACTGAAACCTGAGAGGCTAGACTGTGCCCCCAGCTTATCAACGGCGCTCAGGAATGGAAGCACTGGTTTAAGACTTTCGAAAAATTCTTGGGGCCTTCCCTAAAGAAGATCTAGATAAACTAAGTTGCTCATCAATTTTGTGTCACCAAAAAGA
>NW_026473458.1:0-10740 GCF_026875155.1 Cherax quadricarinatus | reverse complement strand
ATCTTTCCCCTTTCCCCCCCTAAGCTTACACATCCCCTGCGTATCCGGGCCCCCCATGCACACAAACCTTTTTTAGCCCCCCCCTCCACCCTTTCCTGGGGGACGACACCTCCCCCTCCCCCTCCCTCCACTACAGTTTTATAGACCCCAATTCATTCTATTTGTTCCACCTTCTAAATGCCCAAAACCCCACCTCAATAAAATTTTGTAACTCCACATTTCCCTCCATTTTTCCATATATGAATTCCTGCATAATATTTCACGACACTTATCCTTAACACGACATCTCCACTACCCCCGGTTTCCCCTCCTCGCGCGCTTTCAAAACCCAAGCTTCAAAACCATTAAGAGTTTGGGTCCCACTATACTGTGTCTTACTTTCCCCTTTCTTTGCCTCATAATAACCTTTTCGTTTTCACAGCCCCTCATGCACCACTCACCTTTTTGTCTTAATCTCGCCTTCTAAAACCATCTGCACAAATCAACTCCCAGATATCTGAACACATTCATTTTTTCCATATTCCCTCCCTTGGAGTGATATCCAATTTTTCTTTACCTAACTCGTTGTACCCCCCCCTCCTCCCCTCTTACCTAGTTCACTTTCAACTTTTTTTTAACCCCCCTTCCCAAACCGCCCACTAATCAGTGCAGCCTCACTTAAAAAATCTTCCAAAAGCACACGATACAGAAAAAAGTAACTGTGACAACCCCTTTTGTTTTTGTTTCCCTAAAATTTAAATTTCCCGCCCCTCTCCCCAAACACCCTAGCTTTCCCCTTCTTTTAAACCCCATCAATAAAATGTAAGTTTATTCAGTATACAAAATCAGTTACATAGATTGTCATACATAGCAGCAGTGTATAAACCAGGAAAACCCCAAAAATGACAGACTAAGTGATTTAATTCATTGGGGCCCTTTTAAATATTTCCATGTTAAACAACCAACAATCATGGTGACAAAACACGCCCCTGTCTGAGGCCTACACACCTTAAATTGTGCTTCATTATTATCATAAAAACTTTAACAGCATTTTGAACTTACTACCTATTCCAACCTTGCAAACATCTGCCCGATTGTTTCCCCTTTCTACCCCCGCTATGTCTTTCCTAAATCCATAAAACCAAAGAAAAAATCCCTCCTTTTTTCGAAAAAATTTTTCACTTATATGTACAATGTAAAACTTGATCAACATATCCCTTGCCCCTTCGACAGCCCCTTGTTCATCCCAATCCTGTTCCTGCTTACCCCTAATTCTTTCAATAATAACCCTACCATACATTTTCCTTTTATACCATAAAGTTATTCCCCCATAATTTTTACAGATCTTTTTTCCCCTTTTCCCTTATATAAAAGGGAAATTTTAACCCCTGTCTTGCAAACCGAGGGACCTTCCCCCCATTCAAACGTTTTTGAAAAAAAGTACCAAACCACTCCAACGTTTATCCCTCCCCGCTTTTAACATTTCTTCAGATCCCCTCAGGTCCAGCGCTTTTCCTGCTTTAATTCTACCTAATGCAGCACCTTCCCCCACATGCAAATCCCGGGTCTTTTTACCCTGAAGTAGTTAACCTCCCTGGCTAAAGCATGAAATTACTACCTCCCTCTCTTCAACATTTAACAGTTCCTCAAAATATTCCCACCATCTTCCCAAAACCTCCTCCTCCATTACTAAATCCCCTAATCTTTTTTTAACTGTCAAATCCTTTCGTTCCTAAGGGTTTCTTATCTGTTTACCTCCAAAAAAATTTTTTATTATAAAAAAAATTTGTTGACAGTGCCCCCCCCATTCTATCATTTGGTATCCTTTTGTACTCGCTCACCACTCTCTTCACCTCTCTTTTGCTCTCTATATACTCCACCTTTCTTGTATTTATTCTGTCGTAAAAATCTCTCAACGTGACCTTTTTCTTTTTTATCTCACCCTTTACCTTTTTTCATTCCGCCAATCACTCCATTTCCTCCCGCCCCCACCCTTCTATACTCACAAACTCTGCTCCACTTTCAACACTGCCTTTTCAAACTATCCCCCCCCCTTTTCAACCCCCTTACTACTTAAACTTCATTAGCCCCTTTCTCCCAAATAATGCTCATATGTAAACCAAATTTCCTCCTTTGTCACGTTGTAAATTTTCACCTCTCTAATACTTGCTTTTGCAGTTTTTCCCTTTTGCTCCATCACCTATTTTCTAACCCCAGCTACAAAAAAAATAATGATCCCATCTATATGTTGCCCCCCCTAAAAAAAATGTACATCCTGAAGTTACCTATCAAACTTTTATCCACCAGTGTAATCTAACAAAATATTTTCATTATGACTAATCAATCTTGTTACTTATTTTTCCCCTATTGTTAACCGTTTCAATACATAATTTAAATTAAAGCCCCACCCATTTCATTTACCCCCGGCACTCGAAACTTACCTTTATCCTTTTATGACAGTTTAACCCCCAAATTTTGCATTTTGGTCCCCCCAAGCAAGCACTCTCTCACTTGGTTTAAAAAAACCCCCCTCACTCACTCGCTTCTCCCAAAATCTTTCACCTCTACACATTTTCCTCGACATGCATAAACACTTACTGTAAACCCTTGTCACATCCCACCCTTATTTTCCCACAATATCCTTGAAATATTCATTTTTTTCCCGTCTTTTCTTCCTATAATGACCCTTCAACATTTTTGTTATTCCTTCCTGAGCTCTAACTCTTTTTAAAAACCCCTGCCCCAACCCCCATTTTTTCTCCCCGTAACTTCCTCCCCCCTTAGCTTTGTTTTTTCCTTAGAGCCAGGACATCCAGCTTCTTTTCATTCTCAACACCCACAATCATCTCTTTTTGTCAACAACTATATATATTAATATATATATATATATATAATATATATAATATATAATATATTAATTTATATATATATATATGTCTCCGAATAGGCAGAACTTGCGTTTGGCTTAAATAGCAACGTTCACTTGCCATATACGACAAGTGAAAATTTTTGTATGCAAAAAATTTCGCCAAAATATTTGAACCTAACAAAAAAAAAATTTTTCATTGTGTTTGTTCAGTATTATTGTAAACAAATCTAAAAAATTTAGGGGTTAGGCTAAATAAATTGCGTTTTTTAAAAAGGTTGGAAGTTTTCAAAGATTTTTTTGGTGAAAAATTAAAATTTTTTGCATAACTTAAATGAAAAAAATGTACTTTAAAACTATAAGAGAAAATTTCAGAAGGAGTTTTTTTTTAAATGATTCTTGCTAATGACCATTTTTACATTTGGGAGACTATATATTTTAAATATATATATATATTATATATAAATATAAATATATAAAAATATAATATATATATTTTATATATATATATATATATAATTGTGTGTGTGTGTGTGTGTGTGTGTTTTGGTGTGTGTGTGGGTGGTGTGTGTGTGTGGTGTGTGTGTGTGTTTGTGGTGTGTATCACCTATTGTGGTTGCGGGGGCGAGTCTTAGCTCCGGGCCCCCGCCCTTCACCGGTTGCTACGGGCCCTCTTTGGGCCGCCCCATAGCTTTATCAAACCTGTCTTAAAAAAAGTGTATGGTTCCTGCCTCCACTACGAAATTTTTCTAGGCTATTCCACTGCCTTCAACTCATGACTGAAGAAAAACTTTTCCCAAAATCCTCTGACTATTTGTTCTTCAAAATTTCCAATTTTGGCCTCTTTTTTCTGTGTCCCCTCCCCGGGAAAATCCTGTCTTTTGTGTGTGTGGTGTGTGTGGTGTGTGTGGTGGTGTGTTGTTGTTGTGTGTGTGTGTGTGTGTGTGTTGTGTGTTGTGTGTGTGGTCTGGTGTGTGTATCCAAATAGGTTTTAAAAGAGATTTTAGCTTTAATAGCAAGGCTTCTTGTCGAATACGGCAAGCAAAAAATTTTTCTATACAAAATTTCGCAAAAATCATTCGAACCCCAGGAAAAAAATGATTTCATTTGGGGGTGTTTTAAAAATAAAATTTTTGTAAACTTATCTAAAAAATATTTAATTGGATTAGGCTAAATTTAAAATTTTGGCTTGTCATAAAAAGGGCAGGTAAATTTTTTTAAGGTGATTTTGGACAAAAAATTTGAAATTTTTTCTTAAAAAAAACGAAAAAAAAAGTCTTTAAAAATAAAGGAAACTTTCAAAAGGGCTTCAAATGAGTTTTCGTAAGTGGTATAAATATATTTTATTATATTATATATATATATATAATATTTTAAATAATATATATTATATATATAATAATATATAATAAATATTATATATTTATATATATAAACATGTCTCTGGCTGAAGAAGACCGAACCACGAACCTTGGGAAAAAGGTATGCATCAGGGGGATTAATGAAAAACTGTAAGCCTTCTCCCTAAAGCTGGCTGCCTTGAATCAAAAATCTAGCGCGAGCTGGACGCAAGGTATTGGGCAAGTGTGGGTAGATTGGTAAAGCACTGCGTACCTTGTTCCAAGGTTCTAGGTTCGAGTCTCCTTCACAAGTCAGTGTTTGTGTATTTTTTTCGCCTATCTTGCGAAATTTCCCTTTCCACACACAACACAACACACACACCACACACCAAAACATATAATATATATATATATATTGCTGGGTGCGCATTTTTGAAAGGGTTGGGTGGTCCTGTGGTTTAAAGCGTTTTGTGGTTTTTCGCTTTCCATGAGGAGGGCCCGTAAAAAGGGGTTCGAATCCTTGGCTACCGCAATGTTGTTATTGATCAGTACCACTCTTTCGGGGTTACAATTTATATCTATATATTATATTAAATATAAGATGGGCGATCTTAACTATGAGGACAAGCCACGGGGGAAGGGGTGGAAATCTTTAGCCAAATACTTTCACATTCTAGTGCGTCATCGGACCTGCGCAAAGTTTCAAGGGAGCAACCCAAAACAGGGAGAGGGGAATCTCAGATAGCGTAGGTGCACCCCCACAGTTACCCTTAGACTGGGTTAGTGGTCGGTGCCAACCCCACCCTACCGTCTCCCCCCCACTTTCCCCTATGGGGGGAGGAGGGTTTTTGGATGAAGTAGGAAAAAATTTTAAGATATAAAAAACCAGCCCCAAGCTTTTCCTAATGCTTATAAAAGGTCATAGGTTTTCCGTTAGATATTTTAGACATGGATAGCTATTATTGTGTAACCTTTTCAAATAATGAAAAAAAAAGAAACAATGTCTCTTTGTCCGTTTTAAAAGCCTCTCTGGGTACTCGAATGTTTACCCATGTACTCAGAAATATCTCTTCCACATATGTCTACTTTTTTCCCCTGGCTGTTAATTGCCATACATAGGGGCTTCTTCCTTTCCCAAATATTTCTGTGATCTAAATTCTACTAATACCCTTTAACCTTTCCCTTTCGTTATCTTTTGTGCTTGTAAATGTATGGGACATTTAAAAGCTACAGGTGTTTTGTAACCTTTAAAACTGACGGTTGTGAATTGTGGTGCGAGCACTGGTCGGCCCTCCAATCAATCAACCCACCTGGCATAATGAACAAGCCTATGATTTTGTATGAAAATTTTTGTTTAAGATTGTGTACAATGAATCTACTAAATAATTATCGAGCTTGAATAACCATAATTGAGTTGTATACTGTATTCTTTCATGTTTCAAGAGGGAAGATTCAATTTGTTTCTTTCAATGAAGAACTGTTGGTACTATAAATTTGGGCAGCATCCCACCCCGGTGGGGGATTACAGGAAGATTCAATTATGTTTCTTTCAATGACAGAACTGCTTGGTTTTAAATAATTTGGGCAGCATCCCACCCCGGTGGGGGATTACAGGAACTAACGTGGTTAAAGATAGCCTTCGCCCCCTGCCCTTTTCCTGACTGAGTATTTTATGCTGGGCAATTCTGGTTTCCAGAAATTTACCTGTTTGACCATTATGGGGAAGACACTGAGTACATGGTACCTTGTAAACCCCACCGACTTCGTTAGAGGGTGTGTTTTTAATCAGCCTTTGTTTCACTGTCCTCGTGTTTTTGAAAGCCAGGTTTATATTGATCTTTGTTAATGCCTCACGCGACAAGACAGATTCTCATTGTATGGTAAAACTAGTACATTTATCCTGGCCATCACTTCTTTAGGTTCAGTCCTGTAGAAAGTCTTTTTTGTTTGACATTAGTGTCTTCTGGACAAAATCCTTAGGATATTTTTTAAAAATTTGTGGCTATGTGGAACATCTTGCTGTTTTCGTTCTTAGGTACTCTGGACTGCAGATGCGCAATGCTTTCAGAAACATTGTGAGGAACACTCCTTTTTATCCTGGTTTCGTGGTTGGTATACACACACACCACCACACACACACATATATATATACATATATTTTATTATTTTATATATATATATATATATAATATATATATTATATATATATATATATTATAGGCCCAAAAAAAAACCACTGTGAAAGAGTAGTGAAATTCCCAGCGCTTTCATGACTACTCACATTGTCAAGGAACTATAAAAGTAATACTTCAAAGGAAGGCAATTAAAAGGGGGCTTAGACTACACCTCACAGTCAACCCCCACAACAAAGAAATACCTGACGCACGGCAATACCGACTCATAAAAAAAGAGGAACACTGCAGTAGGTCCGCTGGACCAACTAGACAGGTCCTCACGACATCCCACTAAAAAAATATTCTCCCCAAGAAATAAGGTTCATTATTTGTCCAATGTATTATTAAACTCTAACCAATTTTTATTATTATAAATGAGTCTAATTTATAAAAACCTAAGGAAATATTCATATTATTTTAAAAACTGCTTTTATGAAAAAAAGTTTTCAATTATTTTCCCTGTCGACCATGGACTTGCAGTTTAATTTCTCAACTTTTTTAAAATCAATTGGATGGTTAAAGTCTCTCACATGAATAAATAGAGCATTGGAATCTTGTCCAGTTCTAATGCTATATTTATGTTTGTTTTAATCTAAGTTCGAGATTTTTACCAGTTTGACCGTAATAAACTTTATCGCAAATTTTTTACAAGGAATTTTAAGACCATCCGTCAGCTTTTTGGGGGGGGAATTTTTATCAGAAGTTTTTTTACTGTATCAAGTTTTTTAAATACAACTTTAAATTAAAAGTCTTAAGAGGGAAGGCAATAAACCGATTTTTCAGGGTAAGGGGGAAAACCCAAACATATTTTTAGTTGAATATGGTTGGTTTCCCTTTTTGGGGTTGAAAAAAGTATTTTAAAATTTTAAAAATATTTATAAATTACTTTTCCCCGGGTTTTTCAGATAAATAGCTATTTCATAAAATTTGGATATTTCTTATCTTGAACTCTGGACTAAAAATTTTAAAGCTCCAAAAAATTTGATGGAAAAAACAGTTTAACTTTACTTGATGGAAAAATAATAGTGTACATGGGACAGTTATTTGTAGGTTTCCTGTGAATTTTAAATTTGAATTTATTATTACTCTTAAAAATTTAAAAAACTTAAAAAAGGGAAATGGTATTTTCCTCAAGCTAACAGTAAATTTTTATAGAAGGGGGCAAAGCTTTTTTAATTTCCCAAGGAAATGATGATATCACATTTTTGGGCATAAGACATAAAATATCATCAACATATCTGAACCTTTTTTTGCTCTATTAGGGAGGTTTGTTTTAAAGCAATCTAGTTTCAAAAAAATCCAGTATGATTACTAAAACAGGTAAAGAGAATTTCCCATTGCCATCCAAATTTTAGTGAAAAAACTTATCATTAAATAAAAATTTTTGCATAAAACAATGCAAATTTAAAAAGTTTAATGATGGAGGAACTGGCAAGGTAAATCATAATTAACGAGTTCTTCTTTATCTTCCCAAGCAGAAAGAAATTGAGCAAGTGGGTCACCCTGCTGAAACTCAATGATGAAGGAATTTCATGTTCCTCAAACAAAAAAAATTGAGTGTTTGCTGTAGCCCGCTGAAGATAAGATAAAAAAGATTTTTTTTCGGATTTTTAACCCCGGGGGGTTTGCCACCCCGGATAACCCAAAAAAGTCCCCCGTGCTCATCGAGGGCTGTTTTAACTTATTTCCATTGGGGTCCTTAATCTTGTCCCCCAGGAGCGACCCCCCCAGTCGACTAAACCCAGGTCCTATTTGCTCAGGGAAAGGGGCAACAGGTGTAAGGAAACGGTCGAAATGTTTCCACCCGCCGGGAATCGAACCCGGGGCCCTCCGTTGTGAAGCGGGGCTTTAGCCACCAGCCACCGGGCCCCCAAATAAAGGGAAATGAAGGGAAAAAAACTGGGAACCGATCTCGACGGCTGGCAAGACCACATCTCTTTTCACTATATTAAAAGTTTTTCTAAAGTCAATTTTGACTAGGGCCTTGCCCTTCGGGTAAGTCCCGATTAGGCCCTTGCTGCATGAGTGCCGCTTCACTCCCTTGGGGGCCCCAAAACCCCAGTTGGTTGGTTGGGAGTAATCGGGAAAGCTTTGGCAAATGTTTCTTACTGCTGCTTTGGCAACGGGGAGGGTGAAGAGGTTACCTCAGAAGGGGTTTTGTTCCTCCATCCTTCATCTTCGAAGCAATATTGAGGCTCCAGAAAAAAAAGGGTTTTAATTTCCTGGTCCATCCAGCCAGACATTTGTTGACGAAGGTTGTTAACTTTGGGGAAAGAACGATGTAACTGTGCCGAGGGCTGGATTTAAACCTCTCTTTGAGGTGTTGTGGGCCCAATTCCCGTGTAACCTCCCGCAGATACTGCAGGAAGCCTTCGCTTTTTAGATTTAATTCTGGAAAAATTAATCCAATGACGAGGTTTTTCTCAGGGTTGTTGTTAACTACTTTGAGGTCCGTTGTTGGGTGCTTGTCCCTTATATATATATATAAAATATATATATATATATATATATATATTATATAATATATATATATATATTTTTATATATATATATATATATATATATTGGTAGATTTTATTATTGAAAGAATTAAGAGTAAGACGGAGAATAGTATAGCAGATGAACAAGGAGGCTTTAGGAAAGGTAGGGGGTGTGTGGACCAGGTGTTTACAGTGAAACATATAAGTGAACAGTATTTAGATAAGGTAAAGAGGTCTTTTGTGGCATTTATGGATTTGGAAAAGGAGTAAGGGTGGATAGGGGGGCAATGTGGCAGATGTTGCAGGTGTATGGTGTAGGAGATGGGTTTACTGAAAGCAGTGAGAGTTTTTACGAGGATAGTGAGGCTCAAGTTAGAGTATGTAGGAAAGAGGGAAATTATTTCCTAGTAAAAGTAGGCCTTAGACAAGGATGTGTGATGTCACCATGGTTTTTTAAAATTATATTATAGATGGGATTGTAAGAGAAGTAAATGCGAGGGTCTTGGCAAGAGGCATGGAGTTAAAAGATAAAGAATCACACAAAGTGGGAGTTGTCACAGTTGCTCTTTGTTGATGACACTGTGCTCTTGGGAGATTCTGAAGAGAATTTGTAGAGATTGGTGGATGAATTTGGTAGGGTGTGCAAAAGAAGAAAATTAAAAGGAATACAGGAAAGAGTAAGGCTATGAGGATAACAAAAAGATTAGGTGATGAAAGATTGGATATCAGATTGGAGGGAGAGAGTATAGAGGAGGTGAATGTATTCGATATTTGGGAGTTGACGGGGTCAGCGGATGGGTCTATAAAAGATGAGGTGAATCATAGAATTGATGAGGGGAAAAGGGTGAATGGTACACTTAGGAGTCTTTGGAGACAAAGAACTTTGTCCTTGGAGGCAAAGAGGGGAATGTATGAGAGTATAGTTTTACCAACGCTCTTATATGGGTGTGAAGCATGGGTGATGAATGTTGCGGGAGGGAAGGCTGGAGGCAGTAGAGAGGTCATGTTGAGGGCAATGTGTGGTGTGAATATAATGCAGAGAATTCGTAGTTTGGAAGTTAGGAGGAGGTGCGAGATTACCAAAACTGTTGTCCAGAGGGCTGAGGAAGGGTTTTTTGAGGTGGTTCGGACATGTAGAGAGAATGGAGCGAAAAAGATGACTTCATGAGCGTATCAGTCTGTAGTGAAAGGAAGGCGGGGGAGGGATCGGCCTAGGGAAAAGGTTGGGGGGAGGGGGTAAAGGAGGTTTTGTGTGCGAGGGGCTTGGACTTCCAGCAGGCATGCGTGAAACGTGTTTGATACGAGGTGAATGGAGACAAATGGTTTTTAATACTTGATGTGCTGTTGGAGTGTGAGCAAAGTAAACATTTATGAAGGGGTTCAGGGAAACCGGCAGGCCCGGGCTTGAGTCCTGGAGATGGGAAGTACAGTGCCTGCACTCTGAAGGAAGGGTGTTTTAATGTTGCAGTTTAAAAACTGTAGTGTAAAGCACCCTTCTGGCAAGACAGTGTGGAGTGAATGAATGTGAAAGTTTTTCTTTTTCGGGCCACCTTGCCTTGGTGGGAATCGGCCAGTGGTGATAATAAAATATATATATATATATATATATATATATATATATATATATATATATTAATATATATATATATTTATATATATATATAATATATACGCAAAACAACCACTCTGAAAGAATAGAGAAATTCCAAGCGCTTTCGTGACTACTCACATTATCAAGGAACTGTAGTTCCTTGATAATGTGAGTAGTCACGAAAGCGCTTGGAATTTCTCTATTCTTTCAGAGTGGTTGTTTTGCATATTCTGAAAAAAAAAAAATTTTTAATTTAAAATATATATAATATAAAATTTTTTTAATAAATAATATTTTTTTTATATATTAT
>NW_026473457.1:0-11785 GCF_026875155.1 Cherax quadricarinatus | reverse complement strand
AAAAGGGGCCCCTGAATCGCACTCTCTAGAAAGACGTAGAATTGGGGGGGATATGATTGAGGTGTAAAAAATGGAAGACAGGAATAAATAAAGAGGATGTAAATAGTGTGCTGAAAATATCTAGCCTAGACAGGACTCGCAGCAATGGTTTTAATTTTTGAAAAATTCAGATTCAAGAAGGATATAGGAAAGTACTGGTTTGGTAATAGAGTTGTGGATGAGTGGAACAAACTCCCAAGTACGTTATAGAGGCCAGAACGTTGTGTAGCTTTAAAAATGGGTTTTGGATAAATACATGAGTAGATGTGGGTGGGTGTGAGTTAGAACCTGATGGTTTTGTGCTACCAGGTCGGTTACCTTTGTTCCTCCCTTAAGTCAATGTGCCCTGACCTGACTAGGTTGGGTGCATTTTCTTAAGCCGGTAGGAGACTTGGACCTGCCTCGCATGGGCCAGTGGGCCCTTCTGCGGGTGTTCCTTCGTTCTTATGTTTTATTTTCTTATTCTTGGAGATTTTAATGCCAGACATAAGAATTTTGGGTGGGTCTAAAAACAAACACAATGGAACTAAACTAGTGAGATTGCTAAATGAGCATGATAATGTTCGAATTGTGGGTACTACTGAGCCTACTCACATATATGGTGGCATACTAGATCTGTGTCTTGGATTTAATACATCATTACGATGGATGACTCTGTCATAGTTGATGATCTTCTATTTATCACTTCCCAAGACTAACAACTGTCAATCTTGATCACATCTCCAGCAATCAAGGAGCTAAATACAGAAGGAGGAAACTTATTCTCAAACCAGAACACAGAGACAACTTTATTAACCACTTTGATCAATAGTATAAGAATTACGACCCAAATTGGCACACAAAAATTTAATGATGATTTAATTACCAGTATTGAGAGTGTTCTCAAAAGATCAAGTGGGCAGGAATAGGAAACAAAAACCCTCCACTTAAAAAAACAATAAAAACCAATGTAAATACTATAATGATCCACAGCTGCGCAATCTAACACATGCAGCTAGGAGGATTGGTAAAGCATACCGTGAATGTAGAACCCCAGACCTGCTCAGAATGTTCCAAGCTGCACTAACAAAAGCAAGGGAAAGACTTATTTACTTCTCTTATAATATTATTCCAATGTAGACACAGTTTATTCCAAAGTTTTATTCTACATTCTCCCCTTTTGGGTACTCTTCTTGGCTAAAAATATCAAGTTTATCATGAAGGGGTAATCCAATGTGTGATGGGATGCATAGCAATTGTACATTAATTCCTTTGTCCCTAATTTTTAAGTATCTATACCTGGCTTCCCCAATGAGAATGTTGTTTACCAGGAGTTTACCTGGAGAGAGTTCCGGGGGTCAACGCCCCCACGGCCCGGTCTGGACCAGGCCTCCTGGTGGATCAGAGCCTGATCAACCCGGCTGTTGCTGCTGGCTGCACGCAAATCAACGTACGAGCCAGAGGCCAAACTGATCAGGAACTGACTTTAGGTGCTTGTCCAGTGCCAGCTTCAAGAGTGCCAGGGGTCTGTTGGTAATCCCCCTTATGTATGCTGGGAGGCAGTTGAACAGTCCTCGGCCCCTGACACTTATTGTATGGTCTCTTAACGTGCTAGTGACACCCCTGCTTTTCATTGGGGGGATGGTGCATCGTCTGCCCAATCTTTTGCTTTCGTATGAGTGAATTTCGGGTGCAAGTTCGGTACTATCCCTCTAGGATTTTTTCAGAGTGTATATAATCATGTATCACTCCTCCATCTCTCCCTCCCTGCGTTCCAGGGAATACAGGTTTAGACCTCAAAGCGCTCCCAGTAATTGAGGTGTTTTATCTCCGTTATGCGCGCCGGTGAAAGTTCTCTGTACATTTTCTATGTCGGCAATTTCACCTGCCTTGAAAGGTGCGGTTAGTGTGCAGCAATATTCCAGCCTAGATAGAAACAAGTGACTCTGAAGAGTGTCATCATGGGCTTGCCTTCCCTAGTTTTGATGGTTTCTCATCATCCATCCTGTCATTTATCTAGCAATCGATTGATACAAGGTTATGGTCCTTGAAGGTGAGATCCTCCGACATGATCACTCCCAGGTTTTGACGTTGTGTTTCTCTCTATTAGTGCAGAATTTGTTTTTGTACTCTGATGAAGATTTAATTTCCTCATGTTTTCCATATCTGAGTAATGAAATTCTCCTCTCTGAACTTCATATTGTTTTTTCTGCAGCCCAATGAAAGATTTGGCGATGTCCGCCTGGAGCCTTGCAGTGTCTGCAATGGAAGACACTGTCATGCAGATCGGATGACATCTGCAAAGGAAGACACGGTTTCTGGTGGCGACAATCCTTGTCTATGTCGGATATGAGGATGAGGAACAAGATAGGAGCGAGTACTGTGCCTTGTGTAACAAGAGCTTTTCACCGTAGCTGCCTCGGACTTTACTCTGTTGACACTACTCTCTGTGTTCTGTTAGTGAGGAAAATAAAGATACCTCGACCACATTTCCTGTTATTCCTTATTAGCACGCATTTTGGTGCGCTATTATGCCATGGTCACACTTCTCGAAGGCTTTTGCAAAGTCCTGTATATATTACATCTGCATCTTTTTTATCTTCTAGTGCATTTAGGACTTGTCGTAGTGATCCAATCGTTGAGACGACAGGAGCGAACCTGTCAAACCCATGTTGCCCCTGGTTTGTAAACTGATGGGTTTTTCTAGATGGTGGTGGGGGGATCCTTCTTCTTAGACCTTCAAAGATTATTTATGATATGGGATTAGTGCTATGGTCGTAGTTTCTTTGCTGTTGCTTACCTGCCTCTTTGTGGAGTGGGGCTATGTCCCTGTTTGTTTTTAGTAACTGTGGGACGACCCCCGTGTCCCATCTCCCTCGCCATAGATGGGGAAAAGGCTCGGATTGGGGCTTCTTGCAGTTCTTGATGACACAGAAGTTTCCAGAGTCTGGCCCTGGGGCATAGGCATGGGCATGTCATTTATCGCCTGTTCGAAGTCATTTGCGTCAGGATAACATCGGATTGGCTTGTGTTAATCAAAATTTTTGTGCTCTCTCATAAAAATCCATTTTGATCTTCGACTCTCAGTCTGGTTAGCGGCTTGCTTAAAAACTGAGTCATATGGGACTTGATTAGCTCACTCATTTCCTTGCTGTCAAAGACGATGCCACCATCCCCCCAATGAAAAGCAAGGGGAGTACTAGCACGTTAAGAGCCCATACAATAGTGGTCATGGGGCCCGAGACTGTTCAACAGCCTCCACACACATAAGGGGATTACCAACAGAACCCCTGCAGTCCTTCAAGCAGGCACTGGACAAGCACCTAAAGTCAGTTCCTGATCAGCCCGCTGTGGCTCGTAACGATGGTTTGCGTGCAGCCAGCAGCAACAGCCCTGTTGATCAGGCGGCAGATCCACCACGAGGCCTGGTCACAGACCGGCCGCGGGGGCATTGAACCCCGAAACTCTCTCCAGGTAAACTCTCTCAGGTAGACCCATCCTTGTTTTAGTAGGGCCCATACTGGACGTTGTTCTCGATTTTGATTTGGCATAAGAGAAGAAATACTTTGGTTTCTATCGATTCATTTATGGCTTTAGTTCTTCCCGCGATTACCTGACTCCTACAGGATTCTTTAGCTTCATCGATGCTTGCTATTTCTCTGACCAGTGTCTCACCCACGCATTCAGATATAGGGACCCTCTTTTAGGGCCGCTCTGTTTATTCTTTTCCGTCGCCTGTAAAGGGACGCCTGTCCTTTCTATTTTACATCTACTCCTCCTTTTTGTTGGAATTCATTATATGAGTCAAGAGCCTTCAATGACGACATAGAACAGTAATGATGATTAGAGTCAAGCTTCAGTTCATAGGTTTAGGCTTTAGCGCCATTAGGATTGCAAACAATTCAGTTTGCAGTGTAGACGCCCAGTTTGTTAATTCTTATGACCACTCCACAAGTTTATAATCGTTCTTAACTAGGAAGGTAGCAACAAGAGCAATGCAGCCCTGCCAGAAGAAACTCCTGATTAGATCCATCAGTTGTATATAACTTTTGATAACTTAATACTACCAGCTAGGTGAAAAATTTTTCTTCTTGAAGCAGTTGCTCTAACAGAGATTTAAGGAAGGGGATAACTAGCAATGAGCTTCTTGGGAGGGACTTGTAGGTTTGTGATATTAAATGAACACATCGTCTATAGGGGTGAAATGCTCTTGTTGCCTAAAGTGAACAGTTCCTTCAGGTTATAAAACTTAATGCAATTGCCGTTTTCACAATCCATTTTGATCTGTGTATATTCACACTAGACACGTGGTAAGATTCACTGTGACATGTCCTGGTTTCGTTTCTCAGCATTCCTAATACCGAGTACAAGCGTTAATATTTCACGAACAATCCTATCACTGATACTAAAAACCAAGCTCCTTCCTCATGTTAAGAACTTTTGTAGATCTGGGACAGCACGAATAATACCTGGAGCTTCAATTTGCCTTAACACTCCAAGGGTCGGAGAGAACTTTTCTCTATCTAAAATCAAATATGGGAGCAGCAATAATCAATTAAGGACCTAACATAGCTATGTACATCATTCTCACGATTCTCACATTAGACCAAAGTTGGGATTGTACCAGCAACAAGCTTTGAAGCAATTTAGCCTAGCTTTGCATTTTTTGTTTAGTTGTTATAGCGGATTTGTTTAAAGAGTACATCTACACCAAGATATCTGTAAGATTTAACGTAGCAATGATTTTCACCCTGCAAATAGATGTGGTGGGGGATGTCCGTTTGCTTGTTAAATCTTTGTTTATAGGAAGATATTATGAGGCCTAGTCGTTTCAAAATTGCTTGAACTTCATTTAAGAATGGTATTCAATCTTTTTAGCCCTGTTGTATGGATCATGATATCTCAGCATAGCTATAGTATATGTTAAGGTGAGGCAGTAAGCATTTAGGAGAGCATTAATCAGAATATATAAATATCATGGGACAAGAACTCCTCCCTTCGGTGCTAAAGACATTTCTTTAGATCACATCTGAAGCCTTGGTAAAGGACAGAGGATACTCTAATTTGACAGGTATCCTATTATCCAAGCAGAGTAAGCTACCACCAATATTCCATTTGGCTAGTTCAAGTAGTATCAAACGGTTGCTGTACGCAATATAAATGCAGATTTAGATCAGAAAAGTGGTAAAAACTAGTAATAGGTGTGTGCAGTGAGAAAGTGGAAATACAGTTCTGTCACACTTATTACCTTTCATGAACCCATAGAGGAAGGGGGAAAGTTGGTGTCTGATTCGGTATACATCTTGTATAAGCATCTTCTTCAAAAAGTTTTTACAAAGACAACTAGTTAAGGAGATCGGCCTAAATGGTGTCAGAGCTGTTGGGGCCTTAGGGATAGCACAATGAGACCAATTGTCCCAGGAAATAGAAGAAACGCCCTCAATGTAACTGAGATTATACAGTGCAACAAGGTTATCAGCACGTGGCCATAAGTTCTGAAATATCATAGTTATACCATCCTCTCACAGGAGCATTGATAGACATTTGGTTAATGACCATTAATCTAATTCAATACTCGTAAAGAGGCAATACGTCTCACAATATTTTGGGCTCATAAAATTAATCAGTTTCAACATTTTCTTCAGAAGTACTCTCTAAATTTTTTACTAATATTAGATGGAAGGCTTTCAGCCTGGATTTTTGGACACATCATTTATGATTATTTGCCATTTCAAGAGGAAAGGGATGAGCAACTTGCCAGTCCTATTTCCTGTTTATTTTATTTATACCTTTCCAAGCCAAACTCAAGGGTGGACCTATTCAATCCACTAACAAACTGTTCCGATCCTGTTGCCTAAGCATCTTCCTTTCTCTCCTTGCATTTGTTAGGTGCAGCTTGAACGTTCTGAGCAGGTCTTGGTTCTACATTCACGGTATGCATTACCAATCGCTCCTAGCTGCATTGTTAGATTGCTTAGCTGTGGATCATTATAGTATTTACATTGGTTTCTATTGTTTTTTATATGGAGGTTTTTGTTCCATGTCCTGCCCCACTTGATCTGTGAGAACACTTTCAATAGTGGTAATTAAATCATCATTAAATTTTTGTGTGCCAATGGGCTCGTAATTCTTATACCATTGATCCAAGTGGTTAATAAAGTTGTCTCTGTGTTCTGGTTTGAGAATAAGTTTCCTCCTTCTGTATTTAGCTCCTTGATTGCTGGATATGATCAAGATTGACAGTTGTTAGTCTTGGGAAGTGATCAGATAGAAGATCATCAACTATGACTGAGTCATGCATCGTATATGATGTATTAAATCCAAGACACAGATCTAGTATGCCACCATATATGTGAGTAGGCTCAGTAGTTACCTGGAGACCTGGAGAGAGTTTCGGGGGTCAATGCCCCCGCGGCCCGGTCTGTGACCAGGCCTCCTGGTGGATCAGCGCCTGATCAACCAGGCTGTTGCTGCTGGCTGCACGCAAACCAACGTACGAGCCACAGCCCGGCTGATCAGGAACTGATTTTAGGTGCTTGTCCAGTGCCAGCTTGAAGACTGCCAGGGGTCTGTTGGTAATCCTCCTTATGTGTGCTGGGAGGCAGTTGAAAGTCTCGGGCCCCTGACACTTATTGTATGGTCTCTTAACGTGCTAGTGACACCCCTGCTTTTCATTGGGGGGATGGTGCCCACAATTTGAACATTATCATGCTCATTTAGCAATCTCACTAGTTTAGTTCCATTGGTGTTTGTTATAGACCCACCAATATTCATATGTCTGGCATTAAAATCTCCAAGAATGATGGTAGGTTCACTATTGATGCGATCTGGTAAAGCATCAGGTCGAAGCTGGTTCGCTGGGGCATAGAGATTAAAAATGTTTATGAAAAAATCGCCTGCATATACTTTGACACCATGATACTGCATGTTAACTCGACTCTGCAAAGGAAGGCAGAATGTGCAAGTTCTTTCCTGAACATACATCACCAACAGTTTGGTTGAACTTAGGTTATAAAAGCTGCATATCCAGCAAGTTTGGTGGAGGTGCACATCTTTCAATCTACATTCCTGCAAACAGATGACATCAATATTCTGGTTGCACCTAAAATATGTAAGTCAGGCACCGCTTCCTGATAAGCAATGTTCCATGAAAGATTTTGTAATGCTCCATTGTATGATTATATACAATCACTTGCTCATAAGAAGGTAAAACTATTATGCTTTGACTTCAGTGTGCAGATACTTAGAGCAGAAATAGCACAGTTTGTACTTCTTTTACTTCAACCTTTAATTTTAAGCATTTATTTTTCCGCATCTTGGCAGCCAGTTAAAAGGCAACTCTTGATGGCAAGAGTCACGGCTTCTTTCTTACAAATTGCTGGAAGCTGAACGATATTGCAGCACTTTATGACATCATCACCATGCTCAAGAGCACATCCTGATTACATATATTTATTTAAACTTGTCAGATCTGTTCAAGATGCACAATAATTTCTGGAAATTTGTTATAATATGAGGAAGGTCAGGCCGAATCCAATGCCTCTCTGGAGGAAGGCACTTCTGGGTTAGTGCTTTTTTAACACCTAACACACCTTAACAGGTACCATGGTTACATTAGTGTTTCTCTGTTTTCATCATTCCATTGCAGTAGGTCCTGTGCACTGACTCATCTCCAATTTCCAGGGAGGTTCCTGGGTGTGTGAGGGAAAAGTAGGTGTAAGGGGGTTAAGGTTGTTCCGGTTTCGGGCAACCAGGAACCATTAGAGCTACGTCGCGCGCTACACCCCATCCTCTGGCGCGGGGCAAAACTAGTTCCTTGTCCCGATTTGTTTAAAGTTTCTACTCCTGGAAATATTGACCCTTACCTGTTGTGGTGTTGAAGTTGGAGAGTCACTAACATCACCTCCACTCTTCTCCAATCAGGTAGTGTGATCTACCATGAGTATTATGTTTGTTCTTTTCTAGTGTTTGCTGGTACCAGTAATGATTTTTGGCATTTATCTTTTTCCTTCTTAAATGTTATATTATCATACATGGGAACCATTTTTATTTTTTTCTTATTACCAGCTCTGTTTTCCTGGACTTGGTCTTGCCAGGATAGACCCAGATAAAGAGCAAGACGTGCTTAATAATACTTATAACATTAATTCTACTACTACCGGCCCTTACCTATTCTACTTGGTGCTCCATCCAAGTGGTAGGAGATTCCAGAACATCGATTGTTACCATCTGCCCAAGGATAACCTAACATAAATAACATCAGAGGAACTATCCAGTGCCATACCTACTCCTGCCCAACTAAAAGAAACTGAAGGCCTATTTTTTTTTATAATTTAAATTTTAAAGAAATGCTCAAAAATCATTATTCCCTCATTTTTCCTAAGTTATTCTTTATTTATTTTTCCATTAATTTCTTTGTTCAGTTGAAGGCGTTCCACTGACATGGTTTCCGTCTCACTTTTGTAGTTGTGTTTATTTGGGAAAATGACAAACTCATTCCCCATATCAGGTGTAGCCATAGGTATCTGTATGGCAGACCGTAGTTCCATATGTGCTAGCAGGATGGCTAGCTCCTCCACAGCTGGTTGGTGTGATGCATTCTGGTTTCACCAGAATCCTTTGTAGTGAGGTGGGGTTTCTTGCACACTTTTGCAGACGTTCAGTCTCAATCTGGCTGTGGTAGACTGGATGGCCCCATCCTCCATTACCATTCAAGACTGTTATCAGGTTACATATCGAAGGTTGTCTTGGGTTCTGACAGCAGTCCTTGTGGAGACTGTAACCCAACCCCAACTTTCTTTTACAGTTAATACACTTAAATTTTCGGCTGTCATGGCCTACCTGTGGCATTCTCTAGAGGAATGTATCCAGCACACTTACCACACAAGATGGTAGTATTCCACAGTCTACTGCAACATGGCCATAGTCTGGCATTTGTAACACCTACGTTAGGGGGTAGGTACCCATCGATGTTTAGGAAAAAACGTAAACCCAGCAACCCAGATATTCCGGGTGAGGGGCCACAGGACCTACCCAACGGCCAATAATTGGGGATTTTCCATTAAGTCTTTTAGGCTTGATGATATCCTCACTAGAGTCAGATGGGATGGACCATGCAGAGAGGGTATCCAACGATATGAAACTGACCCATTTTTTAAAGTGGTGAGTGTCTGATGGAGGTCGGAGCAGCTTAACTATCCCCATAAGGTGTACTAAGTAGACCATTAATCAGCTCTTTATTTCTGTTCCCACAAACACAAAGTTGTGTGTTTTTCCTAAATGTGGATCCTTGAGTTATGATGCTTGTTTACAGCTTCCATTAGCCATGCACCCTTAAGCAGGCAGCGGGTGTTGTCAGGGAAGTTCAAGCTTAAACCCATTCTTCCTTGAAGAAAGACTTTCCTTGCAGCCTCTGTGCACCAAGGACGTTTAGTTATCACATGTGTACGAGTCAAGTGAAGTCTGACTTACGTCGACGCTCTAGGCCGTTTCCGCACTTTTTCTCTTGTTTACTTTTAAGGTCCCTGAAGCTATCTTCATTTCATCACCTCAGAAATAGGTTCCTCTATGACAGTTGCAATGTTGCCTGTGAGATATCTGTGTAATACCGCACAACACAAGAATTCCTCCTTATCTTCCCTTATACTATGCAAGACAAATAATCACTACGAAGTCAGAAGTCCCAAAATAGATCACAAGACAAAAGTGTCAAGTTCAATGAACCCTCCCAACCCATACTCAACCCAACCACCACCACTCAATACGACACACACCCCACCAAAACAACCTCAGATACCTCGTGTAGTGTGTTAATAAATGGTACATATTATGATATAATGGATGGGGGTTATCAGGAGGCCTGGTCACAGACTGGGCCGCGGGGCGCCGACCCCCGGAACTCCCTCCAGTAAAACTCCAGTAAACAGGCGAGGTCCTTTACAACCTTATCTCAAATTACAAACATGAAAAGAGAGAGAGAGAGAGAGAGAGAGAGAGAGGGAGAAAGTAGGTAATATGACATAACATTAGAATTCTGACATACATCACATTAAACATGAGGATCAATTCAATGTAACGTCCACCAGAGTAGTTCAGGCTAGCTGCCACCTAATGTACCTCACTGAAATAATAATATAGCAGACATCACAATGAATGCTGAAGACAACCTCTTACCCCAACCATAGATTGTAAACAGTATTACTAAAAAAAAAAAAAAAAAAAAAAAAAAAAATAGGTAATGTTACAATGACAATGAGATAAATCACTCTGGTCGACTTCCTTGGTCCATCCTGGGTAACTCACACGTTACTATGTTATAATGTATGCAAGCATAAGTGTGCAGCTGTAGATAGATGAACCAGTACCTAAACAATCTCACTTACACACGCGTTACTATGTATGACAAGTGTTACCAAGTACACCAAGTGTACACTTTATCACTTAGAATACACTTGTGTTGATGTAAATATAGGTGAGAGTGGTACACCGCTGGTCGTAATAAACACACTCAACTTCTCAAGGTCACACACTAGGCCCAGCTTCTGGAGTTACCAGCTTTTAATGTGTTATTATGTGTCAGTGCGTGTCTGCAGTCATTAAATTGGTGTATCAGAAGTTAAACACTACAATCCAGTTGATCAAATAGTCTAAAACAATTTACACAATGTATAACTAGAAGTATAATGATTGCAAATTGTTACTATTACAATTTTAACTAGGCGCTAGACCCACTAGATGAGATGGCAAGGAACATAGATGTTAACAGGCTGACTCTTGCTTAACACAGTTGAAAGGTAACCGAATTACTCAAGTAAGAAAGTATTCATGAAACTGAACATTATGCAGCAGTAAGCTTGTTCACAGTAAAAATACAAAGCATAAGTTACACACTCACACCACAGATGAACACTGCAATTTGAAATATTACTGGGAATTTAGCAGTAAAGTTTCAGTCTGAACGAGAAAATGTATTAGAAAACACAGCAATGACACTAGGACAAGCAACTTAATTATGTAACCGTATTTAATAGTTCAGTTACACTGAGCAGAGCATGTATTACACTGATTTATCAAATGTAAGGAGTCACTACACTGAAGTACACTCTGAGCCTTTTAAAGTCTTAATACAGGCTTACAAATGACAATTAACTGTTGGGGAAAGCAGCACTTAACACTTCTAGCACACGTATGACAGATGAATGTTCACTGTGTACAAGCCAATCACCACAACTTACTATGTTTATAAGTGAACCTCTGGCATGTCCCACTAAAATGTCAGTACTGCAATGCTCGTAAATTGTTCTCAAGCCACTACAGGAAACACTGGTATGCCAGCAGCACTGTAGAACGTATACATAGACATGCTGGGCCTTAGGACAGCTATAACTGCAGGCTGCCTTAGCTTGTTCTGGCTAGCTTTTAGTGCTGCTCTCAAGCTTGCTTGACTGTGCTGCCAAGCCCGCGCCAACCACCTGGAACCTGCTTGCAGCAGGCAGGAGGCACACAGGAGACACATTCGAAGATGAGGGAGTGCGGCACAGAGGACACGGGCACTCAAGACATGTGGTCTGGCAAAAACCGCCTCTAGACCACTAAGTAAATAGAGGCGAATGGCTGAGTTCCAAATCGAGGAAGGAGAAGGGACAAGGAAGGGGTATTCACCTCGCTAGACACAGGCAATATGGGTTGTAGTGGCCTGCAGGTCGCAGTGCAATTTTCAAGGTCATTCACTGGGCCCACAGTCGTCTCGAGAGTTACCAACCTGTAC
>NW_026473456.1:0-11293 GCF_026875155.1 Cherax quadricarinatus | reverse complement strand
GATATCCAATCTTTCGTCACCTAATTTTTTTGTTATCCTCATCACCTTACTCTTTCCTATATTCACTTTTAATTTTCTTCTTTTACATACCCTACCAAACTCATCCACCAACCTTTGCAACAGAATCTCCCAAAAGCACAGTGTCATCAGCAAAGAGCGGCTGTGACAATTCCCACTTTGTGTTAGATTCTTCATCTTTTAACCCCACACCTCTTGCCAACACCCGAGCATTCACTTCTCTTGCAACCCCATCTATTGAAAAACCATGGTGACATCTTACATCCTTGTCTAAGGCCTACTTTTACTGGGAAATAATCTCCCTCTCTCCTACATATTCTAACCTTAGCCTCACTATCCTTGGAAAAACTCTTCACTGCTTTCAGTAACCTACCTCCTATACCATACATCTGCAACATCTGTCACATTACCCCCCTATTCACCCTGTCATATACCTTTTCCGAATCCATAAATGCCACAAAAACCTCTTTACCCTTATCTAAATACTGTTCACCTATATGTTTCACTGTAAACACTTTGTTGGGGGTGTCCCCTACCTTTCCTAAAGCCTCCTTGTTCATTTGCTATTGTACTCTCTAACTTAATCTTAATTCTTTCAATAATAACCATACACTTTACCAGGTATACTCAACAGACTTATTCCCCTATAATTTCTGCATTCTCTTTTGTCCCCTTTCTTATTTTCAACAAAATTTGTTGAAAATATCTCACCCACTCTCTCATTTGCTCTCTTTTTACATTGCTTCAGCACTCTCGTAACCTCTCTTTTTCTCTCCATATATATACTCTTCCTTCCTTGCATCACTTATACTTTGTAAAAACCTCTCACATACTAACTTTTTCTCCCTTACTACTCTCTTTACATCATCATTCCACCAATTGCTCTTCTTCCCTCCCGCACCCACTTTCCTGTAACCACAAACTTCTGCTGAACACTCTAACACTACATGCAATTCATGGCTAGAAAGAAATATTCTCGAATCTGCTCTTATTAAATACGATAAACATTCATTATATAATGGCAGTAATGAGTTGTCAAGCTCGATTCTTTTATAATTGAGGCTATCATGCATAGTCTAAAACCAGATTCTTATATGAATGCTCTGGATTGTCTTAGCTGCCAGGGTTCCACTTCTAGGAATTAGAGCTTAGGGTTGGTGTCCCCTTTTGAGGCTCGACAATTAGTTTACCCTTTACGCGAGCTTGCCCGTTTTCCCGTTTTCCTTAAAAGTGTGTAATTTCCCTCAGACAATTACCAGACACATCCATATTCAGAATGTTAAGTCATTTTTATTACCCTGAAGTCCGATTGATAATTTTGATAACCGTTATGTTACCAATGTTAATTTGCTGGTTAACTGCTTCAATACCGTGCTTGTGGGCTGAGTGGCCTCTATTTTTATAATACTGAAATTGTCTGGCACTTGGCACTCGTGTGCCTGGGCACTGTATGCTACCCGCCTCTCCTATCCTCAGTCTTAGCAAGCGTCCCTTGGAAAGAATCTGCTGAGATTTCTTACTTATTTCTGACTTTGCAACCTCCTGATGGTGTTGATTGTAACACGAAAGGCCTAGAGCTATTGTTTAACTCCCCCTATGGTTGTTTTATATCTTATATATTAGCTTGTTTGCGATTCTTGTATATATATATATATATACATGGACGTCGTGCCGAATAGGAAAAACTTGCGATTTTGGCATATATAGCAATGCCATTCTTGCCGAATAAGGGAAGCAAAAATTTGTGTATGCAATAATTAGGCAAAAATCATTCTGAGCCTAACGAAAAAATTAGGTAATATATTTTAGATAAGTTAGCAAACTTATCTAAAAGATATATATAGTTGGATTAGGCTAAATTAAATTGCACTTGTTATAATAAGGTTAAGTAAGTTTTCTAAGGTTCTTTTGGAAAAAATTATAATTTTCTACATTAATACATTTAATACAAATGAAAAAAAACATATCTTTAAACATATAAGAGAAAATTTTAGAAAGGAATTAATTTAAATGAGTTTTTGGTAATTGACCAATTTTTACCTATTCGGCACGGTATATATATATATATTAATATATATATATATATATATTATATATATATAATATATATATATATATTATATATATATATAAAATACATATATATATATATATATATATATATATATATATATATATATATATATATATATTATATATATATATATATATATATAAAATATATATATATATATATATATGGCGGGTGGGCAAAATAACCTGCCTTATATTAAAGGTTTAGCTCCCTGTCTTCACGAGCACTGTTGCATATATACGTGACTATGTAGCAGCTAATAGCTTTACTCGGGGAGACTCTCTGGTAGTTAAAAGAATCTCCTCAATTCTTAGTCAGTTGACCTGAATTTATGACGATCTGACCTATGGATGAAGTGACCCTGGGGTGAGAGGTGACCCCTGAAGTGACCTTTCATTATTTCTTTCTCTTTACACACTCCTTTGTTACTCTCCCTCCACCCCTTCCCATGCCCCTCTCTGTCATCTTCCCCTCTTCGTATGATAGCCTTTTCTAATCTTTTCTGAACAATTCGACAGTCTCGCGTTTCCAATTACATTTAAATGCACCCCTTCTGCCAGGAAAAGACTTTTATTATTGTTAACATTTTCACAAAGCTCTGTGAAATCTAAGTCATCTTCTACCTTGCATACATCTTGAATTCTGTTTTTAGTCCTACTATTTTGTCCAGAGTGGAAGTGTTGATGTTCCTCTAAATAAGAACGTGATGGAACACGTACTACTACTGCCTTGCCTCTCCTGCTAAGATTTACCGGTACTATCTTCCTTCTCCCACAAGACAATCATGATGGAAGATTCACCAGTACTGTCTTGTTTCTCCCACAAGACAATCATGATGGAAGATTCACCAGTACTGTCTTGTTTCTCCCACAAGACAATCATGATGGAAGATTCACCAGCACTGTCTTGTTTCTCCCACAAGACAATCATGATGGAAGATTCACCAGCACTGTCTTGTTTCTCCCACAAGACAATCATGATGGAAGATTCACCAGCACTGTCCTGTTTCTCCCACAAAATAATCAAGATGGAAGATTCACCAGTACTGTCCTGTTTCTCCCACAAAATAATCAAGATGGAAGATTCACCAGTACTGTCTTGTTTCTCCCACAAGACAATCATGATGGTAGATTCACCAGCACTGTCTTGTTTCTCCCACAAGACAATCATGATGGAAGATTCACCAGTACTGTCTTGTTTCTCCCACAAGACAATCATGATGGTAGATTCACCAGCACTGTCTTGTTTCTCCCACAAGACAATCATGATGGAAGATTCACCAGTACAATCTTGTTTCTCCCACAAGACAATCATGATGGTAGATTCACCAGCACTGTCTTGTTTCTCCCACAAGACAATCATGATGGAAAGATTCACCAGTACTGTCTTGTTTCTCCCACAAGACAATCATGATGGTAGATTTCACCAGTACAATCTTGTTTCTCCCACAAGACAATCATGATGGTAGATTCACCAGTACAATCTTGTTTCTCCCACAAGACAATCATGATGGTAGATTCACCAGTACAATCTTGTTTCTCCCCACAGACAATCATGATGGAAGATTCACCAGTACAATCTTTGTTTCTCCCACAAGACAATCATGATGGTAGATTCACCAGTACAATCTTGTTTCTCCCACAAGACAATCATGATGGTAGATTCACCAGTACAATCTTGTTTCTCCCACAAGACAACCATGATGGAAGATTCACCAGTACAGTCTTGTTTCCCCCATAAGACAACCATGATGGAAGATTCACCAGTACAGTCTTGTTTCTCCCATAAGACAACCATGATGGAAGATTCACCAGTACTGTCTTGTTTCTCCCATAAGACAACCATGATGGAAGATTTCACCAGTACTGTCTTGTTTCTGTACACACTGCTGGTCTTGTCAAATAAGGCTGAGCACGCCAACCATTGATGCTCTGCTTTCTGCAGAAAAAAAACGATAAATGTATTCTCTTCCTCACTAAGAGCGCTGATAATTTACCAACTGATAGACATTAGGTGGGTGACGTGATTATCATTTCTGCCCTCTCATTCGGTGGGTGAGTCAGGAAGGGCGTAAAAGAGATGTTAAAATAAGTGATTTTGGTCTGTATTTACAGCCTCCTTGGCCGTCTGGCTTCTCTCCAGGAGATCTCTCATTTTAAACTGGCAGAACTGTTTGCGAGGGCTACAAGCCACACGCTTCCACAACTCACCAGTCATATTCCTGTCTTCCATTTCTTCAATCAGACAGCGGCCAACACCTTGGCTTCTTCCTTCTCTCTCCTTTCATTGTTTTCTCACTATATCTCTCCCCGTCTCTGCCACCAGTTGACGTTTACAGTCATGTTGTTGATTCTGGGAGAACTGATATACTCCCACCATCATCAAATCAAGTTTGTAGATGGATGGTTCAGAGAACCGACATGTTGATAAATTAGACAAATGTGCAACTCTTGGGAATCTTTATTGAGGAAACGTTTCGCCACACAGTGGCTTCATCAGTCCATACGTAGGAGAAACTTGAAGAACAGGAGGAGAATGAGGTAAACAGTCCCTCAACCTTGAGTCGATGTGTTCAGTCCATCAATCTTGAATAGAATACGGCATATCAGCGGAGAAGCAGCTTATAAACAGGTTGAGGGACTGTTTACCTCATTCTCCTCCTGTTCTTCAAGTTTCTCCTACGTATGGACTGATGAAGCCACTGTATGGCGAAACGTTTCCTCAATAAAGATTCCCAAGAGTTGCACATTTGTCTAATTTATCATCATCAAATCAAGCCCTTCCCCCCTCTCTCTCTCTCTCTTCCTCAGGATCTTTTTCGTGTTGTGATTGACCAGTTCTCTATGACACGCGCACAGTTGGGTTATCGAACTAGGAAAACTAAACGAGTGTAACTAGGAAGCAAACTCTCTCGCGTGTTTAACGGATGGAAGATCGAGCCTCCGCTACTTCTTGTCCTGGCTGACTCACGTGGGTTCAGCGCTCCACATAAACATCCTAACATAATGACAAACTAGGAGGCAGCATTGTTTGAAGGTAAATTTTCCTTTATATTGCCAGAGCAAGTGTGTTGTCCTACCAGCAACACTGCAGGAGATCCCAGCAACACTGCAGGAAGATCCCAGCAACACTGCAGGAAGATCCAAGCAACACTGCAGGAAGATCCCAGCAACACTGCAGGAAGATCCCAGCAACACTGCAGGAAGATCCCAGCAACACTGCAGGAAGATCCCAGCAACACTGCAGGAAGATCCCAGCAACACTGTAGCATGAGAGATCCAAGCAACACTGCAGGAAGATCCCAGCAACACTGCAGGAAGATCCAAGCAACACTGCAGGAAGATCCCAGCAACACTGCAGGAAGATCCAGCAACACTGCAGGAGATCCCAGCAACACTGCAGGAAGATCCCAGCAACACTGTAGGAAGATCCCAGCAACACTGCAGGAAGATCCCAGCAGCACTGCAGGAAGATCCCAGCAACACTGCAGGAAGATCCAAGCAACACTGCAGGAAGATCCCAGCAACACTGCAGGAAGATCCAGCAGCACTGCAGGAAGATCCCAGCAACACTGCAGGAAGATCCAAGCAAACACTGCAGGAAGATCCCAGCAACACTGCAGGAAGATCCAGCAACACTGCAGGAGATCCAGCAACACTGCAGGAAGATCCAAGCAACACTGCAGGAAGATCCCAGCAACACTACAGGAGATCCCAGCAACACTGCAAGAAGATCCCAGCAACACTGCAGGAAGATCCAAGCAACACTGCAGGAAGATCCCAGCAACACTGCAGGAAGATCCCAGCAACACTGCAGGAAGATCCCAGCAACACTGCAGGAAGATCCCAGCAACACTGCAGGAAGATCCCAGCAACACTGCAGGAAGATCCCAGCAACACTGCAGGAAGATCCCAGCAACACTGCAGGAAGATCCCAGCAACACTGCAAGAAGGTCCCAGCAACACTGCAGGAAGATCCCAGCAACACTGTAGGAAGATCCGATCTTGTGACGGCTTTTTTTTTTTACTCCCTCAGCCGGAGGCAACCCATGTTGTACGGCTGAGGTAAAGATTGCACTAGGTAGCTGAGACAATAATGGTACACTCGAGTATTACGTTAAATCACGCTTTATCTAGTGCTATGGACGGACACAGTCCATAGCAATCGATGCAAGGGATGAAGATGGTGGTGACGTTAGTGTTGACAGTGTTATTAGGAATGCTGTCAAGGCTGCTCAAGGAAAATTGAGAACTGGAATTGTTTCTTGGGCAAGTGTGGAGGAAAGATGAGTGTGAGGGTGGGTGAGTGGTGACGTGGTGAGTGAGAGGAGTACGAGTGTGTGGGAATACGAGTGTGTGGGAGTACGAGTGTGAGGGTGTACGAGTGTGAGAGTGTACGAGTGTGAGGGTGTACGAGTGTGAGGGGTACGAGTGTGAGGGGTACAAGTGTGAGGGTTAGAGTGTGAGGGTACGAGTGTGAGAGTGTACGAGTGTGAGGGTTGTAGGTGTGAGCTGTACGAGTGTGAGGTGTACAAGTGTGAGGGTGTACGAGTGTGAGGTGTACAAGTGTGAGGGTGACAGTGTGAGGTGTAAGTGGTGAGGGTGTGACGAGTGTGAAGTGTACAAGTGTGAGGGTGTACGTGGAGTGTAAAGTGTAGGTGTTCAGAAGTGTGAGGGTGTACAAGTGTTGAGGGGTAAGTGTGAGAGGTGACAGTGTGAGGGGTGTACAAGTGTGAGGGTGTACAAGTGTGAGGGTGTACAAGTGTGAGGGTGTACGAGTGTGAGAGTGTACAAGTGTGAGGGTGTACAAGTGTGAGGGTGTACAAGTGTGAGGGGTGTACAAGTGTGAGGGTGTACAGTGTGAGGTGTACAGTGTGAGGGGTGTACAAGTGTGGGGGTGTTGTTGTACAAGTGTGAGGGGTGTACAAGTGTGAGGGTGTACAAGTGTGAGGGTGTACAAGTGTGAGGGGTGTACAAGTGTGAGGGTGTGTACAAGTGTGAGGGTGTACAAGTGTGAGGGTGTACAAGTGTGAGGGGTGTACAAGTGTGAGGGTGTACAAGTGTGAGGGTGTACAAGTGTGAGGGTGTACAAGTGTGAGGGTGTACAAGTGTGAGGGTGTGACAAGTGTGAGGGTGTACAAGTGTGAGGGTGTACAAGTGTGAGGGTGTACAAGTGTGAGGGTGTACAAGTGTGAGGGGTGTACAAGTGTGAGGGTGTACAAGTGTGAGGGTGTACAAGTGTGAGGGTGTACAAGTGTGAGGGTGTACAAGTGTGAGGGTGTACAAGTGTGAGGGTGTACAAGTGTGAGGGGTGTACAAGTGTGAGGGTGTACAAGTGTGAGGGTGTACAAGTGTGAGGGTGTACAAGTGTGAGGGTGTACAAGTGTGAGGGTGTACAAGTGTGAGGGGTGTACAAGTGTGAGGGTGTACAAGTGTGAGGGTGTACAAGTGTGAGGGTGTACAAGTGTGAGGGTGTACAAGTGTGAGGGTGTACAAGTGTGAGGGTGTACAAGTGTGAGGGTGTACAAGTGTGAGGGTGTACAAGTGTGAGGGTGTACAAGTGTGAGGGTGTACAAGTGTGAGGGTGTACAAGTGTGAGGGTGTACAAGTGTGAGGGTGTACAAGTGTGAGGGTGTACAAGTGTGAGGGGTGTACAAGTGTGAGGGTGTACAAGTGTGAGGGTGTACAAGTGTGAGGGTGTACAAGTGTGAGGGTGTACAAGTGTGAGGGTGTACAAGTGTGAGGGTGTACAAGTGTGAGGGTGTACAAGTGTGAGGGTGTACAAGTGTGAGGGTGTACAAGTGTGAGGGTGTACAAGTGTGAGGGTGTACAAGTGTGAGGGTGTACAAGTGTGAGGGTGTACAAGTGTGAGGTGTACAAGTGTGAGGGTGTACAAGTGTGAGGGTGTACAAGTGTGAGGGTGTACAAGTGTGAGGGTGTACAAGTGTGAGGGTGTACAAGTGTGAGGGGTGTACAAGTGTGAGGGTGTACAAGTGTGAGGGTTACAAGTGTGAGGGTGTACAAGTGTGAGGGTGTACAAGTGTGAGGGTGTACAAGTGTGAGGGTGTACAAGTGTGAGGGTGTACAAGTGTGAGGGTGTACAAGTGTGAGGGTGTACAAGTGTGAGGGTGTACAAGTGTGAGGGTGTACAAGTGTGAGGGTGTACAAGTGTGAGGGTGTACAAGTTTGAAATGTGAGGGTGTACAAGTGTGAGTCGAGGGTGTACAAGTGTGAGGGTGTACAAGAAAAGTGTGAGGGTGTACAAGTGTGAGGGTGTAGTTACAGTGTGAGGGTGTACAAGTGTGAGGGTGTACAAGTGTGAGGGTGTACAAGTGTGAGGGGTGTACAAGTGTGAGGGTGTACAAGTGTGAGGGGTGTACAAGTGTGAGGGTGTACAAGTGTGAGGGTGTACAAGTGTGAGGGGTGTACAAGTGTGAGGGTGTACAAGTGTGGAGGGGGTGTACAAGTGTGAGGGTGTACAAGTGTGAGGGGGTGTACAAGTGTGAGGGTGTAAGTTTGTACAAGTGTGAGGGTGTACAAGTGTGAGGGTGTACAAGTGTGAGGGTGTACAAGTGTGAGGGTGTACAAGTGTGAGGGGTGTACAAGTGTGAGGGTGTACAAGTGTGAGGGTGTACAAGTGTGAGGGTGTACAAGTGTGAGGGTGTACAAGTGTGAGGGTGTACAAGTGTGAGGGGTGTACAAGTGTGAGGGTGTACAAACGTCTTGATATCAGAAACAGTGGCGTCGACAGCTCCACAAAGAATACAATATATTATCTTGTGCAACTCTGTTTTGACCTTTTCCTTCTCTTCTTCCCCATTTCTTTCTCCTCCTCTTTGTTACATATATTAATAAACAAAATATAACTACGTATCCCACATATTACATTGCTACTTATTATATTCATTATAAAAAAGGCCCATTCCAGTTATTTATTACACTGTAACATAAACTGATTACGAAGTAGCGTCATGTCACATATTTTAGTAATTACAATGTTACCCATGTCATTGTAACCTTCACTCATGTACTCAAGAGAATCGTAGTTTACAGCATTACGAATCATTCACTCGTTCCGAAATTGGCGAGGAGTTGAACTGCATTTATCTAATTCTTTAATGACAAGACAACAGATACTGTTTGCCTATTGCAGAACTTGCAATGGGTAAACAGTATCTGTTTACTTATTTATGTTTACTTATTGTAATAATTGTATCGCAACAGCTACTGCTGAGAACTCAGATATCACTGTTACTTTTCACAGGCGCCACTGTGCTCTTGTCAGGTAATGGTGCACTAATGTCAGGCACCACTGCCTAAGACAGGTACCACCTTGATACACTCGTATACCACTGCCGTATATGGTTGAAACGTTTCAGTGTATATGCCCTCTCTATGGTTGAAGCTTTCGAGCGTATTTGGTCAGTCTTTGGTTGAAGTTTACCACTGTGTTAGTATCCATGATTAGTAGTTGGTATTTATTTCCACACTTCTGCAAATCTTTGTACCATTTGTTCAGTAGCCTCCCATCTAGTGTGAAGATTTGTTTAACGTTACACTGTATAGTTTTCTCAAGTGGGAATGCTTTTAGATGATTGGTTTACGTTACGTTTAAAGTCTATCGATTACACGAAGGTTATTAACGTTGTATGTCGTCTATAGATCAGTTATCAAGAACACTTTAATCACTAAAAAACGGATTTAAAATAAACCTCTCTGAGTATATGCACAGGGATATACACCTCTCGGTGTTTACATCCCCGTTTTCTTTAGAAAGAATTATAGCTTCAATAATTACTGGGGTACCTGTAGAGACCTCGGTGAACTCTTGCTTAAGAGAATGTACGTAATGCCAATGTGGGTTTCTTTAATGAAGCTTTAAGAAAAGGTTCCTCTTTTTAAAAATGGATTTCATGGGAAGTATTTCACGGTTTGTGACGTTTTCATGGCAGCATTGATGATTTACGTTCATGTGAGTTTGTCTGGGGTATGTTGTGCGGCTGAAATATAATTACTGAATAAATCTGATATCAGGGAGATACCCGGTCGCGATCCACGGATGGAGGGTCGAGCCTTCACTCACACTAATCCTTCTACTACTACTACTTTCTTCTTACCCCTCCCTCCTCCCGACCTGTCGCTTGATCTATGATTATTCTCACTCAGTTGTGACTTGACAATGGTCCCGGACGGACCGAAATCCATCATTTTACTAAGTGAGGATTATCTGTGACTCTTACATTAGGTTCACGAAATCATAATAACACGATTGCAAACAAGCCATGGTTCGTATGGGGTTAGAACTTATGGTAAGTGAGTCGTAAATCTTTAGGCCAGTGCGTAAGCCACTGGGCCAGGACTCACTTGCCATGAGTTCTAACCCCACCTGTACCGTGGTTTGTTTACATTAGATGTTTGTAAACTGCATAACTCCTTCCTCTTTCACTTCCCGTCGTTCCTTTCCCCAAATACACCCACTATTCTCGCCTGTTTTAGCTGTGTCGTAACTTTTGTAATGTGAGCCCTTATGTAGGACATATTACAGCTGCCTGGTGAGGGCCTCACCTCGCTCTGATATACGTCGCCTCGTATATTTGAACAATTGTGCTGTTGGCTAAGGTATTGTGGCGTCTCCTGCTCGCCTTCCACGTTTTTTCCTCGCTAGTCTTTTCTCGCTTTCCAGAGTCAAACTTAACGGATTTGTGTGTGTGCGTGTGTGTGTGTGTGTGTGTGTGTGTGTGTGTGTGTGTGTGTGTGTGTGTGTGTGTGTGTGTATGTGTGTGTGTGTGTACTCACCTAGTTGTACTCACCTAGTTGAGGTTGCGGGGGTCGAGTCCGAGCTCCTGGCCCCGCCTCTTCACTGATCGCTACTAAGGTCACTCTCCCCGAGCCGTGAGCTTTATCATACCTCTGCTTAAAGCTATGTATGGATCCTGCCTCCACTACATCGCTTCCCAAACTATTCCACTTACTGACTACTCTGTGGCTGAAGAAATACTTCCTAACATCCCTGTGATTCAATCTGTGTCTTTAGCTTCCAACTGTGTCCCCTTGTTTACTGTGTCCAAACTCTGGAACATCCTGTCTTTGTCCACCTTGTCAATTCCCTCAGTATTTTGTATGTCGTTAAACATGTCCCCCCTATCTCTCCTGTCCTCCAGTGTCGTCCCGGTTGATTTCCCTAAAAACCTCCTCGGGTTTT
>NW_026473455.1:0-10928 GCF_026875155.1 Cherax quadricarinatus | reverse complement strand
CAACCTTGACAACCCCCCCCGGGTCCGTGGTTCCAGGAGTCCACCTGTGCGAAGGCCAGGTGCTCCCCTTCCCCCACTTCCCCCACACCCCAGCCTTGCACCCCCCGGGCCCGTGGTTTTCCAGGAGCCCACCTGTGTGACCCCAGGTGCTCCCCTTCCCCCCACTTTCCCCACCCCCCAAACCTTTTACAACCCCCCCCGGGTCCGGGGTTTTCCAGGAGTCCCCTGTGCGAAGGCCAGGTGCTCCCCCTTCCCACTTCCCCCACCCCAACCTTGCATCCTCCCGGGCCCGTGGTTCAGGAGTCCCTGTGTGAGGCCAGGTGCTCCCCTTCCCCACTTCCCCACACCCCAACGTTGCATAACCCCCCCCCCCGGGTCCGTGGTTCCAGGATCCACCTGTGCGAAGGCAGGTGCTCCCCTTCCCCACTTCCCCACACCCCAACCTTGCACAACCCCCCCCGGGTCCGTGGTTCCAGGAGTCCACCTGTGCGAAGGACCAGGTGCTCCCCCTTCCCCACTTCCCCCACACCCCAACCTTGCACAACCCCCCCGGGTCCGTGGTTCTAGGAGTCCACTGTGCGAAGGCCAGTTGCTCCCCCTTCCCCACTTCCCCACACCCCAACCTTGCACAACCCCCCCCGGGTCCGTGGTTCAGGAGTCCACCTGTGCGAAGGCCAGGTGCTCCCCCTTCCCCACTTCCCCCACACCCCAACCTTGCACAACCCCCCCCCCGGGTCCGTGGTTCCAGGAGTCACCTGTGCGAAGGTCATTGCTCCCCTTCCCTCTTCCCCCAACCCCAACCTTGCACAACCGCCCCCCGGGTCCGTGGTTCCAGGAGTCCACCTGTGCGAAGGCCAGGTGCTCCCCTTCCCCACTTCCCCCACACCCCAACCTTGCACCCCCGGGTCCGTGGTTCCAGGAGTCCACCTGTGTGACACCAGGTGCTCCCCCTTCCCCACTTCCCACACCCCAACCTTGCACAACCCCCCCCGGGTCCGTGGTTCCAGGAGTCCACCTGTGCGAAGGCCAGGTGCTCCCCCATTCCCCACTTCCCCACACCCCAAACCTTGCACAAACCCCCACCGGGTCCGTGGTTCCAGGAGTCCACCTGTGCGAAGGCCAGGTGCTCCCCCTTCCCCACTTCCCACACCCAACTTGCACAACCCCCCCCCCCGGGTCCGTGGTTCCAGGAGTCCACCTGTGCGAAGGCCAGGTGCTCCCCTTCACCACTTCCCCACACCCCAACTTTCACCCCCCCCGGGGTCCGCGTGTCCAGGAGTCCATCTGTCCGCCCTCAGATATTTTCCCTTCCCCACTTCCCCAAGGTATCCTCGCCTTTCCCAGGTCCATGTGTCCAGGAATCCATCCGTGGGCCCCCGAATGTCTCCCCTTCCTCACTTCCTTAGGATATCTTCCAGCCTCAGGCTTCCCAGGTTATGTATCCTCCGTGATTAGCCAGATGAGAACGAGGCCTTGTCTAGCTGGTCTACGGTAGAGACTGTCCAGGTGGGTGGAATTACAGGAGGGAACACACAGGAAACTGCGTCCTGTAGTTACACCCACCAAGACAGTCTAGAACGTAGGTCAGCCAGACGCAGCCAAGCTACCGTCCAGTTCGCCCACCAAGGCCTGGTCACTTAGTGAAAATTTGGGAGTTCTATTTATATTACACAATTCATCAACATTAAATATAAGTTTCTTTTTGTGCTTAATAAGCAGCTTAAGTGCTTTTGTGAATGTTTTGTTGTAATAACTGTAATAAGTATTAAACTTCGTGTTTTTATTTGGTTATTTGTCTTATGTATTTGCAAAACGATAAGTTACAAGCGCCGCTCACAATGTTAATAAGTCACACACACACACACACACACACACACACACACCACATGCACACACACACACACACACACACACAACAACACAACACACACACAACACACAACACACACACACACACACAACCAATCCACACACACCACACACAAGAGAATAAAATTCTTGATTACGCAATTTAATTTTCTCAGAAAATAGAATGAGAATTACATTATTTAATTGACATCTTTTTAGTAAGATGTAATTTGTGCATAAAAATAAGTGATAACAATGTCTCAGATTCATACATTCCTAATCAATAACCAAACGTCTCAGGACTTTCCTACCTTCCTACATCACGGAACAATGTCTCAGAATTCCCACATTCTTACACCACTATACAATGTCTCAGGGACTTCCCTACATTCCTACATAACTACAATGTCTCAGACTTCCTACATTCTTACTCTCACTAAACCAAATGTCTCAGACTTCTACATTCTTAACATCAATAACAATGTCTCAGACTTCCCACATTCTTCCATCACTAACAATGTCTCAGACTTCATACTTCCTAATCACTAACAATGTATCAGATTCCTACATTCTACTCCCTAACAATGTCTCAGACTTCATCATTTCGTACATCACTAAAAATGTCTCAGCTTCCTACATTCTACATCACTAACATGTCTCAGACTTCCTAATTCTTACATCACATAACCAATGTCTCAGAACTTCCTAAATTCTATCATCATAACAATGTATCAGGGACTTCCACATTCTTACATCACCTAACAATGTCTCAGAATTCTTCATTCCTATATCATAAAACATGTCTCAGATCTTACTACATTCCTACTCCTAACAATTGTCTCAGACTTCCCACTTTTATTAATCACTAACTATGTCTCAGACTTCAACATTCCTACATCACTAACAATGTCTCGACATCCTACATTCTTATCCACTAACAATGTCTCAGACTTCTACATTCTTCCATCCTAACAATGTCTAGACTTCCCACATTCTGACATCACTAACAATGTCTCAGACTTCCTACATTCCTACATCACTAACAATGTCTCAGAATTACTACATTCTACATCACTAACAAATGTCTCAGACTTCACATTCTTCCATCCACTAACAATGTCTCAGACTTCCTTACATTCCTTACATTCACTAACAATGTCTCAAGGACTTCCTAAATTTCTTAATCACTAACAATGTTCTCAGACTTCCTACATTCTTACATCACTAACAATGTATCAGACTTCCACCATTTTACATCATCACAATGTCTCAGACTTCCTAACATTCCTATCACACTAACAATGTCTCAGACTTCTACATTCCTACATCACAACAATGTCGTCAGAATTCCTACATTCCACTCATAACAAAAGTCCAGACATCCTTACATTCCTACATCACTAACAATGTTCAGACTTCCTACATTCCTACATCATAACATTCTCTCAGAATTCCTCACATTCCTACTCTCTAAACATGTCTCAGCTTCCTACACTTCTACTGCACTAACATGTCTCAGACTTACTTACATTCCTTACATCACTAACAATGTCTCAGACTTCCTACATTACGACATCACTATACAATGTCCCAGACTTCCTACATTAATCATCAATAACAATGTCTCAGACATTCATACAATGTTTTTTCTTTTTCTAACCATCACTAACATGTTCAGACTTATACATTCCTACACACGAACAAATTGTATCGTCTTCCTTCATTCCTACATCACTACATGCTCAGACTTACTACTTTCCGTCATCACTAACAATGTCTTCAGATTTCCACATTTTTACATCACTAACAATGTATTCAGACTTCCCACATTCTTCGATACCAACATTATCTCAGAATTCCCCACATTCTTACATCAGAACATGTCTCAGATCCACATTCTTACATCACTAACAATGTCTCACTTCCCCAACATTCTTACATACTAAATGTCTCAGACTTCCCAATTCTTAATCACTATCAATTGCTCTCACTTCCCACACATTCTTACTATAACAAAATGTCTATGACTTTCCACATCTTTACATCACTAACATTGTATATATTCCCACATTCTTACATCAATAACAATGTCTCACTTCATCATATTACGTCCTAGCAATGTCTCACTTCCCACTTTGTACATCACTATCAATGTCTGTGACTTCCACTTTCGACATACACTAACAATTGTTCTCAGATTTCCACACATTCTTACTTCATAAACATTGTCTCATTTCCCAAATCTTACATCACATAAACATATGTCTCACTTCCTATTTTCTTACGTCACAAAAATGTCTCACTTTCCCACTTCTTACATCGCTACAGTTGTCTCACTTCCCACTTTTTACATCACTAACTATGTCTCCAACTTCCACATTTTACATCACTAATCAATGTCCTCACTTCCAAACACTCTTAATTCACTATACAATGTCTCACTTCCCCAGATTCTTACGTCACAACAATGTCTCACTTCAATATCTTAGTCACAAAACAATTGTCCACTTCACTCATTCTTACATCGATAACAATGCATTCATTTCCAACGTTTTACATCACTATACAATGTCTACATTACTCTTATTAAATCACTAACAATGTCGCACTTCCACTTTCTTACATCACTAACAATGTTCCACCTCCCACATTTTAAATCACTAACAATATCTTAGACTTCCAATATGTCGTCACTAACACTGTCTCAGACTACCATTTTTGCATCACTCAATAATGTCTCTCTTCCCACTTCTTAATCACTAACAATGGTATAACTTCCCAACATTCCTAAATCACTGTACAATGTCTACATTCCTATATTCTTAAAACTAACAATTGTCTCACCTCCCACATTCTTACATCACTAACATATCTTAGACTTCTCATCTGGTCGTCACTAAAATGTCTCAGACTTACAATTTTGCAACATCATAATAATGTCTCTTTCCACATACATACATCACTTCACAATGTATCAGACTTCCCACATTCTTACATGTATAACAATGTCTCAAACTCCCTACATTCTTACATCACTAACATTGTCTGAGACCTTCCAACATTCTTACTTCAATCGCAATATTTCTCCCTTCCATTTTCTTACTCACTTAACAATGTCTCACTTCCACCTTCTTACAGCATGACAATGTCTCCATTCATATTTTTAAAACACTACAAGTCTCTCTTCCCACTTCTTACATCACTGAAATGTCATCCCTTCATATTTTCTTAAAATCTAACATTGTCTCACTTTGCACATCTTACATATTAACTGGTCTCAGTTCGGCCTATTAGTACATCATTTACAATGTCTATCTCGCACATTCTTAATTCATTAACTATGTCTCAACTTCGCAAATTCTTACATCACTAACAATGTTCTCACTTACCACATTCTACATAATTAACAATGTCTCACTTCTCACATTCTTACCTCACTAACAATGGTCCAGACTTCCCACATTCTTACATCACTAAAACAATGTCTTATTCCCACATTCTTACATGTCTAACACTGCTCTCACTTTCCCTCATTCTTACATCATTAACAGGTCTCCCTTCCATATTTTACATCACTAAACAAGGTTCACTTCCTCAAATCTTACATCATTAACCAAGTCTACTTTCCCATATTCTACTCACTAAAAATGTCTCACTTCGACATTCTTACTCATTAACGAGTCCCACTTGCACATTCTTACACCATATTAACAATAGTTCTCCCTTCCCATATTCTTACATCACTAACATCTTAAGATTACAGGTGACATCACAGTCTTTAAGACAACATGTGACATCACAACATCTTTAAGACACATGTGAAATCACAGTCTTTAAGAACATGTGAATCAACGTCTTTAGGTTCAAAGGAGTAAATGTAAAAGGACAAAGTCAACTAATGTGGACATTTATTGTGGCACCGTTTCGATCTCCAGTGCTTTATCAAGCTCCTGGAGAGCGAAACGTTTGCCACAATAAATGTCACATTTAAGTTGCCATTGTGTACTTTACTTTACATAATTGTCGGTCATATTCTACCACTTTATTACAAGATCAATGGTGGACATCACAAGTCTTTAAGATCAAAGGTGGACATCACACGTCTTAAGACCAGGTGACTTCACACGTCTTTAAGATCAAAGGTGACATCACACGTCTTTAAGAAACAGGTGGACATCACACGTCTTTAGATCAAAGGTGACATCACACGTCTTTAAGAACACAGGTGAAATCACACAACATTTGTCTAAGACAGTTTTTTGGGGTAATTCTTTTACCGCTTCTTGCTTATTATTACAATTCTTTTACATTTTTTTACACTTTGTTTATATATGATTACTGATCAAAATCAATGGACTCATCAGTCTTTATTATACTGCATCCAAAACTTCAATCTTATACATTCTAAATTTCCCAGTTTTAGTTTTAACACTTTTGTTGGCTTCTTTACTTTATAGTGACTAACCTCTGTTGACAGGCAGAGTTAGTTAGGTGACGTAGTCAGCTGGATGACGGCTGAGTAGGCTGACAGCTGAGACAGCAGGCTGACAGCGATTCGACAGGCTGGACAGCACAGACAGCCAAGGCTGACAAGCCTGTACCAGGAACCTGAGTCTTCTTCATTGTGAATCTTATTATGTAGTTATTATTAAGTTTTCTTCTTGATGTTTACTTTACATTTCATCTACACTTACACATCACTACAAAAACACCACACACACACACACCCACAACACACACACACACACATATATATATATATATTTATATATATAGTATATATTATATTTTATATATATTTATTATATATAATATTATATATAATATATTATATTATATATATATATATATATATATATATATATATATATATATATATATATATATATTCTCTTCCACACCATTGTTAATTAATAAATACTATATAAATAGTGTAGAAAATTAATAAAATTCTTTATCATATTATTTTAAAAATTTTGATTGAAATATTTTGGAAAAAGAAGTTATATGTGTAGAAGTGACAAACTTGAGAGACTTGTAGTTAAAACAAAAGAAGAGATTTCTTATAAATCATCTTAATAACATTTAGTTTAATTAGAATATTTATTTAAATAATTCTAGCAGTTTTCACATAACACTTTTCTAACCACTGTATTAATAAATAAAAAATATTCAACACTGTAGATGGAGAAGATCGGTGCATGAAAATAAAAACTGTCAACTTGGTGGTTGGCTGCCACGGACCCTGGCCAGCAGTCGACTGTGTGTGCCACGACCTGGCCAGACGACTGTGTGCTGCCACGTCCTGGACAGTTACGGACTGTTGTTGTAGACCTGGCCAGTACGACTGTGTGCTGCCGCAACCTGGACAGTTACGACTGTGTGTTGCCCAAACCTGGCCTGTGACGACTGTGTGTTGCCACAACCTGGCAGTACTACTGTGTGCTGCCACAACCTGGCCAGTACGACTGTGTGCTGCCACAACCTGGCCAGTACGACTGTGTGTTGCCACAACCTGGCCAGTACGACTGTGTGCTTGCCACAACCTGGCCAGTACGACTGTGTGCTGCCACAACCTGGCCAGTACGACTGTGTGTTGCCACAACCTGGCCAGTACGACTGTGTGCTGCCACAACCTGGCCAGTACGACTGTGTGCTGCCACAACCTGGCCAGTACGACTGTGTGTTGCCACAACCTGGCCAGTACGACTGTGTGTTGCCACAACCTGGCCAGTACGACTGTGTGTTGCCACAACCTGGTCAGTACGACTGTGTGTTGCCACAACCTGGCCAGTACGACTGTGTGTTGCCACAACCTGGCCAGTACGACTGTGTGTTGCCACAACCTGGCCAGTACGACTGTGTGTTGCCACAACCTGGTCAGTACGACTGTGTGTTGCCACAACCTGGCCAGTACGACTGTGTGCTGCCACAACCTGGCCAGTACGACTGTGTGTTGCCACAACCTGGCCAGTACGACTGTGTGCTGCCACAACCTGGCCAGTACGACTGTGTGCTGCCACAACCTGGCCAGTACGACTGTGTGCTGCCACAACCTGGCCAGTACGACTGTGTGCTGCCACAACCTGGCCAGTACGACTGTGTGCTGCCGCAACCTGGCCAGTACGACTGTGTGTTGCCACAACCTGGCCAGTACGACTGTGTGTTGCCACAACCTGGCCAGTACGACTGTGTTGCCACAACCTGGCCAGTACGACTGTGTGCTGCCACAACCTGGCCAGAACGACTGTGTGCTGCCACAACCTGGCCAGTACGACTGTGTGTTGCCACAACCTGGCCAGTACGACTGTGTTGCCACAACCTGGCCAGTACGACTGTGTGTTGCCACAACCTGGCCAGTACGACTGTGTATTGCCACAACCTGGCCAGTACGACTGTGTGTTGCCCCAACCTGGCCAGTACGACTGTGTGTTGCCACAACCTGGCCAGTACGACTGTTGCCACAACCTGGCCAGTACGACTGTGTATTGCCACAACCTGGCCAGTACGACTGTGTGCTACCACAACCTGGCCAGTACGACTGTGTGCTGCCACAACCTGGCCAGTACGACTGTGTGCTGCCACAACCTGGCCAGTACGACTGTCTGTTGCCACAACCTGGCCAGTACGACTGTTGCCACAACCTGGCCAGTACGACTGTGTATTGCCACAACCTGGCCAGTACGACTGTGTGCTACCACAACCTGGCCAGTACGACTGTGTGCTGCCACAACCTGGCCAGTACGACTGTGCTGCCACAACCTGTCCAGTACGACTGTGTGTTGCCACAACCTAGCCAGTACGACTGTGTGTTGCCACAACCTGGCCAGTACGACTGTGTGTTGCCACAACCTGGCCAGTACGACTGTGTAGCCACAACCTGGCCAGTACGACTGTGTGTTGCCACAACCTGGCCAGTACGACTGTCTTATTGTAATATACTGGTCTTCTGTCTTATTGTAATATACTGGTCTTCTGTCTTATTGTAATATACTGGTCTTCTGTCTTATTGTAATATACTGGTCTTCTGTCTTATTGTAATATACTGGTCTTCTGTCTTATTGTAATATACTGGTCTTCTGTCTTATTGTAATTTATACTGGCTTCTGTTCTATTGTAATATACTGGTCTTCTGTCTTATTGTAATATACTGGTCTTCTGTCTTATTGTAATATACTGGTCTTCTGTCTTATTGTAATATACTGGTCTTCTGTCTTATTGTAATATACTGGTCTTCTGTCTTATTGTAATATACTGGTCTTCTGTCTTATTGTAATATACTGGTCTTCTGTCTTATTGTATTCTACTGGTATTTTTTATTGTACAGTACTGGTCTTAAGTGTTACTGTACTGTACCTGTCTCCTTTGTTACTGTACTGTACTGATCTGTGTTATTGTGCTGTACTAGTCTTCTGTGTTATTGTTCTGTACTGGTCACCTGTGTTATTGTATTGTATTGGCCTTCTATGTTATTGTACTCTACTGGTCTTCTGTGTTAATGAACTGTATTGCCCGTCTCTGTTATAGTACTTCTCTGGTCTTCCGTGTTACTGTACTGTACTGGTCTTTTTTGTTATTGTACTGTACTGGTCTTCTGTGTTATTGTACTGTACTGGTCTTTTGTGCTATTGTACTGTACAGGTCTTCTGTGTTACTGTACTGTGCTTCACTGGTATTGTGTGTAGTATACTTTGCTGGTCTTCTGTGTTATTAAGCTTTACTGATCTGTGTTAGTGTACTGTGCTTGTCGTATACTGTTATGGTATTCTGTGTATTGTTCTGTACGGGTCTTCTGTGTTATTTTACTGTACTGGGCTTCTGTGTTATTTTACTGTACTGGTCTTCTGTGATTTGAGCTCTTTTGGTTTTCTGTGTTTTTGTACTGTACGGGTCTTTGTGTCATTGTACTGTGCTGGTCTTTTGAGTTTCTGTGCCGTACTGGTCCTCTGCGTTACTGTACTGTACTGCGCTGGTATTGTGTGCATTGTACTGTTATAGTCTTCTGTGTTATTGTACTGTGTCGGTGTACTGTGCTGGTCGCCTGTGTTACTGTATCGTACTAGTCCTCTGTGTTAATGTACTGCGCTTGTATTCTGTGTATTGTTCTGGACTTGTCTTATGTGTTAGTGAACTGTACTGGTCTTCTGTGTTATTGTAATGTACTGGTCTTCTGTGTATTGTTTGCACTGGTCTTGCTGTGTTTTTTATACTGTACTGGTTCTCTGTATTATTGTACTGTACTGGTCTTCTGTGTTAATGAATTGTATTGCACGTCTGTGTTATAGTACTGTACTGGTCTTCTGTGTAACTGTTCTGTATTCATCTTCTGTGTTACTGTACTAGTCCACTGTCTTACTGTACAGTGCTAGTCCTCTGTGTTATTGTACTGTACCGGTGTTCTTTGTTACTGTACCGTACTGGTCCACTGTGTTACTGTACTGTACTCGTATTCTGTGTTATTGTACTCTTCTGTGTTACTATACTGCACTGGTCTTCTGTGTTACTGTACTGTACTGGTCTTTTGGTGTTATTGTACTGTACTGGTCTTCTGTGTTTTTGCACTGTACTGGTCTTTTGTGTTATTGTACTGTACTCCACTTGTCATCTGAGATATTGTACTGTACTGGTCTTCTGTGTTTTTGCACTGTAATGGTCTTTGTGGTTATTGTACTGTTATTTTCTTTTCTGTTATTGTATTGTACGGGTCTTCTGTGTTTATTGCACTGTACTGGTCTTTTGTGTTATTGTCTGTACTCCACTTGTCATCTGAGATATTGTGCTGTACGGGTCCTGTGGTTAATGTACTATACTGTTCATCTGCGTATTATTCTGTACTGGTCTTTTTGTTTATTGTACTGCTCTAGTTTTCTCTGATTTAAACGCACTTCTTTTCTGAGTTTTTTTACTCACTGGTTTTTTTTGGTTTTACTGTGTGGCTTTGGTTTTTTCTCTCCCCGTACTGCCCCTCTGTGTTACTGTATTTTGTATGATATGTTGTTTGCCTGTACTGGTCCTGTGTGTTTTGTATGTATGGAATTCTGTGCATTGTTCTGTACGGCCTTTGTTTGTTGTTCAGGTAC
>NW_026473454.1:0-10275 GCF_026875155.1 Cherax quadricarinatus | reverse complement strand
TTGAGTGGGGGGGGAATTCGTGAGGCAGTAGGTAAATAAAAGGGGGGTAAGGCAGATGGGATTGATGGGATAAAGATAGAAATTTTAAAAAGCGGGTGCGGATATAGTTTTGGAGGGTGGTGCAATTATTTAAAAAATGTAGGAAGGGGGTAAGGTACCTGGGGATTGCAGGACATGCAATTCCTTTTGTATAAAGGCAAAGGGATAAAAGAGGGGAAAAAAATTATGGGGGGATAAGTCTTTGAGTAAACCGGTAAAGTGTAGGGGAAGTTAAATTAAAAGAATTTAAGAGTAAGACGGAAAATGGATAGCAGATGAAAAAAGGGGGCTTTGGGAAAGGTAGGGGTGTGGGGCCAGGGTTTTTTACAGTAAACATAAAGTGAACATTTTTAGATAGGCTAAAGAGTTTTGTCATTTATGGATTTGGAAAAAGCGTATGACGGGGTGGATAGGGGGCAATGTGGCGATTTGCAAGTGAAATGGGAGGAGGTAGTTTACGAAACCCCGGAAGATTTTTTTTAAACGGGGATAGTGGGCTCAAGTTAGAGTTGTAGGAAAGAGGGTTTTTTTTCCCCCAGTAAAAGTGGGCCTTAGACAAGGTGTGTGATGTCACCGGGGTTTTTAAATATATTAATAAAAGGGGTTGAAAGAGAAAAATGCGGGGTCCGGCAAAGGCGTGGAGTTAAAAATAAAGAATCACACAAAAAGGGGGGGGAGTATCACAGCGCTTTTTGCTAAAGACACTGTGCTCGTGGGAGATTCTAAGAAAAATTGCGAATTGGTAAAGAATTTGTAGGGTGTGCAAAAGAAAAAATTTAAAAGGGTAATACGGGAAAGAGTAAGGTTTTGAGGATAACAAAATATTTTGGTGATGAAAGATTGAATATCAATTGGGGGGAGAGAGTATGGGGGTGAACGTATTTAGATATTTGGGAGTGGACTGTCAGCAATGGGCTTGAAAGATGAGGGGAATCAAGAATTGAGAGGGAAAAAAAAGTGAGTGGGCCTTAGGAGTCTGTGGAGACAAAGAACTTTGCCTTGGGCAAAAAGGGGGGAAAGTATGAGAGTAAGTTTTAAAACCCAAACCCCTTAATGGGTGTGAAGCATGGTATGATGTTTTCAGCGAGGAAAAGGCGGGGCAGTGGAGATGTCAGTCCCCAGGGCAATGTGGGTGTGAAAAAAATGCAGAGAAATTCGTGTTTGGAAGTTTGGAGGGGGTGCGGGATTTCCCAAAACTGTTGTCCACAGGGCTGAGGAAGGGTTGTTTAGGTGGTTCGGGCATGTAGAGAGAATGGGGCAAACAAATGACTTCAAGAGGTATCAGTCTGTAGTGGAAGGGAAACGGGGTAGGGGTGCCAGGGAAAGGGTTTGGGGGGGGGGTAAAGGAGGTTTTGTGGCGAGGGGGGCTTGGACTTCCACGGATGCGTGAGCGTGTTTATAGTGAAGAGACAAAGGGTTTTTTTAAATATTTGACGGCTGTTGGAGAGTGAGCAAAGTAACATTTAAAAGGGGATTCAGGGAAAGGGCAGCCGGGATTTGAGTCCTGAGATGGGAATACAGTGCCTGCACTCTGAAGGAGGGGGGTTAATGTTGCAGTTTAAAACTTAGTGTAAAGCACCCTTCTGGCAAGACAGTGATGGATGAAGATGGGGAAAAATTTTTTTTTTCGGCCAAACCCCCCTTTGGGGGAATCGGCCAGTGTGATAATAATAATAAAAATTTAAAATATATATATAAATATATATATATAAATATATATATATATATATATATAAATATATATATATATATAATAATTTAAAAATTTTATATTAATTAAATTTTTTATTTAAGTAAATTTTAAATATTATATAATTTGTAAAATATATATTATAAAATATTGTATATATATATATATAAATATTAATAATATATATAAAATATATTAATATAAAATAAATATTATATATATATATAAAATATAATATAATAATAAATTTATAAATAAATAATAAAATATATATAAAAATGCAAAAAAACCACTTAGAAAAAAATAGAGAAATTCCAAGGCTTTCGGACTAACCACATTATCAAGGGAAAGTGTATGAGAGTCACGAAACCGCTTGGAATTTTTCTATTTTTTCAGAGGGGTTGTTTTGCATATTCTGAAATCACCTGTTTACTGTATCTTATTGCAATATATATATATATATATATATATATATATATTTATAAATAATATAAAATAATATTATATATATATATTATAATATATATATAATATATTAATATATATATATTTTTATATATAAAAATTTTTTTTGTATGTACCTATAACGTTATGTTATTTAAAACTTAAATTCTCTACACAAATTTTTTTTTTTAATTTTTTTTTAGAGGTCTAAAGGGCAGAAAATTTTATAATACTCTGCAAACAATGTTACCATTTTACGATTTGGTTTAATGGCGCCAGTTTCACTGACCTGCAAACACATTGTTACTCTTTTGACGAATTTTTTAAATTTTATTCTGTTACGACTCAAATTTCATCGAAAAGATAACTATTTTCTTTTAAAATTTATGTTTTTTTTCCCAAACCATATTAACGGTCGATAAAAAAGGGTCCGGGATAAAAAATTTAAAACACTTAAGTCATTACTTTTGAATAACTAGAAAAAATAAGTAATTAGTCTTCCTTACTATGGATGTACTATTTTTTTCTTATAAAAAAAAACTTTAAATCGAGTCAAAAATTTAGTGTAAAATTCAAATAGAAAATTTTGTTTTACCATCTAAAAAATTTTGGCTCTTTAAATTGGCTCCCCTTTTAAATTCAAAGAGAAATCCCTGTTCCATAAAAGTCACATATTGTTATAATTATAATTCCTAAATAGTATATTGCGGGATACGGGGAGTTTTGAATTTCCAAATCAAAAAAAGTGAGCAAAAAAATTTTCCTCAAGAACGGTCGTTTTTTAACACATCTTTCTCATTCTATAAATTGTTTCCTTCAATCAATAATAACTTTTTTGAATCCTTTTGTATTAAAAAAGAATAAAATTTTTTTTAAGTCTTGATCTTTGATTATTGTAGTTTTAATACTACAGAACTTAAAACCAGACTTCTCTAATATGGAGTTTTCATCCTGTATTCGTTTCAATACAAAACTACTGTATTACATGTTATCTTGATCAGGTTGTAGCATGGATCAGCATAGCTCTCTAGCAGTGAGTCGACTGGCCTAGAAATGTTCAGGTTAACTAGATGCTTAGTCAGTCTTAGATTTCAGAGGGAAGGGGATGAGAGTGGGAATACCTGGTGAAGTTACCTCATTCCTGTTAACATTCCAAACAACGAGGCTCTGTCTCCAGCTGGTAAACATCATAATGAAGATCTTCTTCTCGGTATGAGTATGTTATCACTGTTGTAATTAAGAGTGTTCTCATATTCACTGCTCACTAAATTTACTATTCACTACTTTGTTTAACTTGTGCCGGACTTTTGTACATCAGTGTATATAGTGTACATACGTTCTGGGGTCGAGACTATGAGTTAAATTCGAGCGTTATATTGAGTATATCTTACGTCCTCGTCTTGACTGAACTCTCACTGCATTGAAGGTGGTTTCTACTTCGTCCTCGTAATACAAGGTGTGATAACCACCTCTGTGCCTATATGCATACATGCAGATAAACACACGCACCGTGTACGTCAGACTCATACTGGAGTATGCAGCACCGGTTTAGAACACACCTGATAAAGCACGTCAAGAAATTAGGGAAAGTGCAAAGGCTTGCAACAACACTAGTTCCAGAGGTAAGGGAAATATCCTGCGAAGAAAGGTTAAGGAAAATCGGCCTGAAGACACTAGAGGACAGGGGGGTTAGGAGAGACATGATAATGACATACAAAATATTGCGAGGAATTAACAAGGTGAACAGAGACAGGAAGTTTCAGAGATGGGACACAGAAATAAGGAGTCACAGTTTGAACTTGAAGACCTAGATGAGTCAAATTGATGTTAGAAAGTATTTCTGTAGTCATAGAGTTGTCAGGAAGTGTAAGTGTAATAGTCTTTCTAGCGACGTAGTGGAGGCAGGAACCACACACAGTTTTAAGACGAGGTTTGATTAAGCTCATGGAGGACGTAAAAAGAGGACCAAGTAGCGACCAGTGAAGAGGCGGTGGCAGGAGCTATGAATCGACCCCTGCAACCACAAATAGGTGAGTACGCACGCACACACACACACACACACACACACACACACACACACACACACACACACACACACACACACACACACACACACACACACACACACACACACACACAGTATGCCACCAGGTCTCCCACCCTCACAGGCCCCCCAAACCACAGTGTTGGAAAGGAAACTGAAGGTATGGTACACAAACGCTGATGGAATAACAAATAAGTGGGAGGAGTGGCAAGAAAGAGTCAAAGAAGCATCACCGGACATCATAGCTCTCACAGAAACCAAGCTTACAGGTATGATAACAGATGCCATCTTCCAACGGGATACCAAATCCTGAGGAAAGACAGAGGGAACAGGGGGGGTGGAGGAGTGGCGTTGCTGATCAAAAATCGCTGGAATTTTGATGAGCTGGAGAGAGAAGATAGCGGAGAAGAAAGTGATTACATAGTGGGAACACTTCACTCTGGAGGTCCCAAGGTGGTAATAGCAGTGATGTATAACCCACCACAGAACAGCAGGAGGCCAAGGCAAGAGTACGACGAGAGCAATAGAGCGATGGTTGACACACTGGCTAGAGTGGCCAGAAGAGCTCATGCATGCAGGGCAAAGCTCCTGATCATGGGTGACTTTAACCACAAGGAGATAGATTGGGAGAACTTGGACCCACATGGGGGCCAAGATACTTGGAGGGCTAAGATGATGGAGGTGGAAACTGGAGAACTTCATGTACCAACACGTAAGGGACACTACAAGAGAGAGAGGAGAGGATGAACCAGCAAGGCTGGACTTAGTTTTTCACCTTCAGTAGTGCAGATATCGAGGACATCACATATGAAAGACCCCTTGGGGCCAGTGACCATGTGGTTGTAAGCTTCGAATACACAGTAGAGCTACAAGTGGAGGGAGAAGCAGGAAGGCCAGGACGAATGAAGCCAAACTACAAGAAAGGGGACTACACAGGAATGAGGAACTACCTGAACGGGGTTCAGTGGGACAGAGAACTGGCAGGGAAACCAGTTAATGAGATGATGGAATATGTAGCAATAAAATGCAAGGAGGCTGAGGAGAGGTTTGTACCCAAGGGTAACAGGAGTAATGAAAAAGCCAGGATGAGCCCATGGTTTACCCAAAGGTGCAGGGAGGCAAAAACCAAGTGTGCTAGGGAATGGAAGAAATATAGAAGGCAAAGGACCCAGGAGAATAAGGAGAACAGTCGTAGAGCCAAAATGAATATGCACAGATAAGAAGGGAGGCCCAAAGACAATATGAAAATGACATAGCAGCGAAAGCCAAATCTGACCCGAAACTGTTGTACAGCCACATCAGGAGGAAAACAACAGTCAAGGACCAGGTAATCAGGCTAAGGAAGGAAGGAGGAGAGACAACAGGAAATGACCGGGAAGTAAAGTGAAGAACTCAACAAGAGATTCAAAGAAGTGTTCACAGAGGAGACAGAAGGGACTCCAGAAAGACGGAGAGGTGGGGCACACCACCAAGTGCTGGACACAGTGCACACAACCGAGGAAGAAGTGAAGAGGCTTCTGAGTTGAGCTAGATACCTCAAAGGCAATGGGGCCAGATAACATCTCCCCATGGTATTGAGAGAGGGAGCAGAGGCGCTATGTGTACCCCTAACAACAATATTCAATACATCTATCGAAACAGGGAGATTGCCTGAGGCATGGAAGACAGCAAATGTAGTCCCAATCTTTAAAAAAGGAGACAGACATGAAGCATTAAACTACAGACCAGTGTCACTGACATGTATAGTATGCAAAATCATGGAGAAGATTATCAGGAGAAGAGTGGTGGAACACCTAGAAAGGAATGATCTCATCAACAGCAGCCAGCATGGTTTCAGGGACGGGAAATCCTGTGTCACAAAACCCACTGGAGTTCTATGACATGGTGACAGCAGTAAGACAAGAGAGAGAGGGGTGGGTGGATTGCATTTTCTTGGACTGCAAGAAGGCGTTTTTACACAGTTCCACACAAGAGATTGGTGCAAGAACTGGAGGACCAAGCAGGGATAACAGGGAAGGCACTACAATGGATCAGGGAATACTTGTCAGGAAGACAGCAGCGAGTCATGGTACGTGGCGAGGTGTCAGAGTGGGCACCTGTGACCAGCGGGGTCCCGCAGGGGTCAGTCCTAGGACCAGTGCTGTTTCTGGTTTTTGTGAACGACATGCCGGAAGGAATAGACTCTGAGGTGCCCCTTTTTTGCAGATGCCCTAAGTTGATGAGAAGAAAACACTCGAGGGGGGAAACCCCGGGGCAGAACTAAAAAGGGGGTTTTGGGGACGGGTTTTGCGAACTGGTCCAGAAATTTGGCCCCTTGGAGTTCAATCCCACCAAGTGCAAAGTCATGAAGTTTTGGGGAAGGGCAAAAAAGGGCCCGGGCAGACGGAGTACAGTCTGGGGGGTCAAGCTACAAACCTCACTCAAGGAAAAAGTCTTGGGGGGAAATTTAAAAACCCCGGGCCCACTTTCCCCTTTAAAAGCGCACACCCAACCCCAAAAAACTGCTGAAAGCAATGGGCGCCTAGAAAACCCCCAAAAACACCCATTCCGAAAATCTTAAAAAGGAACGTTCGGCCCCTGTACACCGTATACGTTGGGGGCCCAAAATTGGAGTAAGCGGCCCTTTTTTGGGGAAACCCCAAACCTGGGCCAAGCAGGGAAAAAAAAACTAAAAAAAGTGAAAAGGGTTTTGAAACAAGACTAGTCCCAGGCTAAGAGGTATGCCCTTTACGGGGAAAAGGGGTTTTAAAGGGAAACAACCGACGACACTGGGGGACAGGGGGGAGTTTTAAAGGGGGGACATGAAAAACGACATCAAAAAACTGAAGGAATTGACAAGGTGGACAAAAACAGGATGTTCCAGAGATTGGAAAACAGAAACCCAAGGGGACAAATTTGGGAAGCAAAGACACGGAGGGAATCACGGGATGTTAGGAAGTTTTTTCTTCACCCACAGAGTAGCCCATTAAGGGGAAATATTTTTTGGGAAGCGTTTGTTTGGAGGCAGGATCCATACATAGTTTTAAAAGGGCCAGAGGAGGGAAAAAAGCCCCGGCTCAGGGAGAGTGACCTAGTAGCGACATTGAAAAGGCGGGGGCCAGGAGCTGGGACTCGCCCCCCGAAAAACCTAAAACTAGGTGAGTACAATGGGTGAGTACACACACACACCAGAAACGAGTTTTGGCGAAAGATAAGGAGGGAGGGCCCCCGCGAAAAGTATGAAAAAAGACCTAGAAACGAAAGTCAAATCTGACCCCAAAAAAGCTGTAAGCCCCATTAGGAGGAAGACAACCCGTCAAGGGCCAGGTGGGTAAGGCTGAGGAAAGAAGGTGGGGGAACTCACAAAACGATCAAGAGGTATGTGAGGAGCTCAACACGAGATTTAAAAGGAAAATATTTTCAGTAGAGACGGGAAAGGGCTCTGGGGGGGACGACCAGATGGGGCACCCGCAAGGAATACAAACCCAAAAAGTGTTTGGGCGAAATACATACAGATGAGGGAGGTGAAAAAAACTGCTAAAGGGGCATCGAACCTCAAAGGCAATTTGGGGCCCGGGAAAAAAATCTCTCCGGGTCCTTTTGAGGGGGAGGGCCCAAAAAATATGTTGTGCGTTTCCACTTACCACAAAACTTCAACACATCCCCCGGAAAAATGGGGGAACTACCCGAGGGGGGGAAAGACGGGAAATGTAGTTCCCATTTTTTAAAAGGAGCCCAAAAAAAAGGCACAAACTATAGGGCCTGTGTCCCTTTTACGTGTATAGCATCAAAATTTTGGAGAAGATTATCAGGAGGGGAGTGGTGGAGCACCCGAACGGAACAGGGGTATAAATGGGCCAACCAGCACGGATTCACGGAAAGGGAAAAATCCTGTGCCCCAAACCTTTTGGAGTTTTTGATAAAAAAAGCAGAAGTAAGGCAAAGAGAGGAGGGGGGGGTTGATTGCATTTTTTTTGGACTGCAAGAAGGGGCCCTTTTACACAGTTCCTCAAAAAGAGATTTTGTGGCCCGAAGCTAGAGCATCAGGCGCATTAACCCGGGAAGGGGACTGCAATGGGTCAGAGAAAAACCTGACAGGGAGGGAACAACCCCAGTCAAAGGTACGTAATGATTGGGATCCCCAAAAAAGGGGGGCAACCCGTGACGAGCGGGGTCCCCCAGGGGTCGGTTTCCTTTGGACCATGCTATTTTTGGTATAAAAAGAACGACATGACGGAAGGGGTTTGACTCCCGGAAATGTCCCTGTTTGCAGATGATGTGAAATTTAAAGAAAAGGGAATTAAAACTGATGAGGACCAGGGTCTTCAAAGGACCGGGCAAAACGGGCACCCGGTCCAGCCCCAAAAAACTTCTCGAAATTTAACCCTCCCAAATGCAAAGTCATGAAGATAGGGAAGGGCACAGAAGCCACAGACAAAAGTATAGGCTAGGTGGCCAAAGACTGCAAACCTCACTCAAGGAGAAAGATCTTGGGGTGAGTAAACACCGAGCATGTCTCCGGAAGCACACATCAATCAGATAACTCTGCAGCATATGGGCGCCTGGCAAACTGAGAACAGCATTCCGAACCTTAGTAAGAATCATTCAAGACACTGTACACCGTGAAATGTCAGGCCCATACTGGAGTATGCAGCACCTGTTTGGAACCCGCACTTGATAAAGCACGTCAAGAAACTAGAGAAAGTACAAAGGTTTGCGACAAGGTTAGTTCCAGAGCTAAGGGGAATGTCCTATGAAGAAAGATTAAGGGAAATCGGCCTGACGACACTGGAGGACAGGAGGGTCAGGGGGGGACATGAAACGACATAAAAATACTGCGTGGAATAGACAAGGTGGACAAAGACAGGATGTTCCAGGGAGGAGACACAGAAACAAGAGGCCACAATTGGAAGTTGAAGACACAAATGAGTCAGAGAAATAGTAGGAAGTATTTCTTCAGTCATAGAGTTGTAAGGCAGTGGAATAGCCTAGAAAATGACGTAGTGGAGGTTTGATAAAGCTCATGGAGCGGGGAGAGAGAGGGCCTAGTAGCAACCGGTGAAGAGGCGGGGCCAGGAGCTAGGACTCGACCCCTGCAACCACAAATAGGTGAGTACAAATAGGTGAGTACACGTATAACACCGAGCATGTCTCCGGAAGCACATATCAACCAGATAACTGCTGCAGCAAACGGGCGCCTGGCAAACCTGTGAATAGCGTTCCGATACCTTAGTAAGAAATCGTTCAAGACACTGTACACTGTGTACATCAGGCCCATACTCGGGTATGCAGCACCAGTTTGGAGTCAAACACGTCAAGAAATTGGAGAAATTGCAAAGGTTTGCAACAAAGCTAGTTCCAGAGCTAAGGGGTGTGTCCTACGAAGAAAGGTTGAGGGAAATCGGACTGACGACGTTGGAGGACAGGCAGGTCAGGGGAGACATGATAACGACATACAAAATACTGCGTGGAATAGATAAGGTAGACAGAGACAGGTTGTTCCAGAGAGCGGACATAGAAACAAGGGGTCACAATTGGAAGCTGAAGACTCAGACGAGTCAGAGGGATGTTAGGAAGTATTTCTTCAGGCAGTTGAAGGAAGCATTTTCAGAAGGAACAGCAGTAGCAGCATCAGTAAACACCATAATAGTAGAAATAAAAGCAGCACCAAAGGGAACAGCAGCAAACAACAGCAGCAGCAACAGTGGAAGAATTAACAGCAGCAGCAGCTGTAGCATAAAGAACAGCAGCAGCAGCAGCAGCAACAACAACAACCGGATCAACAAGAGTCCATTGCCTGGAATAAACACGCGAGTCACCTTCACCAGGCTTACATATTCACAAATGTACTTTTATCATTGCATTTTCTCCAAGGCGCAAACGCTGGGGCGAGACGAGAGGGTGGAGAGGTAGAGAGGAAAAATAAATGTAAAAGGGAAAAAAATAAGGAAAGAAGGAAAAAAAGGGTACGGGGAAGAGGGAGCAGGGTAAAAAGGGAAAAAAAAATAGGGAAAAGAAGGAAAAAGGGTAAGGAGACGAGGGAAAAAAAGGGGGGGGGGGGGGGGGGGAAGGGGGGGGG
>NW_026473453.1:0-11071 GCF_026875155.1 Cherax quadricarinatus | reverse complement strand
TGGTTTTGGTAATCATAGCCGAGTGCAGTTATCAGCCAATACAGAGAGACATGAGTCCTTGTATGAATTATTTTACTGCTTTCGAGTATTTGTTTTTCTTGGTGGGGTGTTTTTTGGCGGGGGAAAATAAATCTCGGGAGAATGAAGGTCATTACAATCACCTAGTTGTAATGACCAGTTATAATTTCCTAATTGGAGTTGGCAGATTTTGAGCTTTTGGTTCTCAATACACATGGTTTTCCAACGGGCTGCTTATATCTGGATTTATCATATATACTCATGCAAGTATTATTTCTTCTATGATGGTACGATGGTAGATGCAATTTATCTTCCATGCTGGGGGAAACGATAAACTCGCCTCTTGTGGTGCCAATGTTGAGTTGAGGCTGTTTAAATAATGCTAATATCTAGGATAGACTGTACAGATGGCCACACTAAAGGGCTGTGAAAACTTAGTCACAACAGAGATATAGTGATACTCTCCGTCGTATTTAAACAGTACTTGGGTAAAAGCGGAAACTTGGGGTCCACGCAACTAGGAAAGTAAAAGAGGCGATGTTTGGGGGAAATAAGTTGAAAATGGAGGTTTTGTGATAGCTGATGTTTGCTTTTTTTTTCTCCTTGCTTAATGAACCAGTCAGGGTTATCCTAATCTAAAAGAATTGTGTTCTAAGGGTTTCTCTTTCTTGAATCTAACTTTAAGGGGCTGGTTGAAGAAATGAACATCGTTGGCAGTGGCTTTCTATAAATTAAGGGATTCCTATTAAGTGGGCTTCCCTAAAAATTGAGGGGGTTTCCTATAAAATGAGAATTCAACTTCATCGTTGTATCTGATGATCAAAACATCAAGGAATGGAATTTGGGACTGTTTCCCATTCAATTTTCAACTGTAAAGACGAAACAAGATGGCTAAGATTCTCAAAAGAATGTGTCCATAGGTTCCCCCAACTGTCGTCCCCATTGTAAAGACATGATCAACAGTGGTACCGACCAGCTACTCAGGAAGAATCCCCTTTCCCTGTAATAGAAGCTGGTCCGAGCGTTACTGCATTGCCAATTCTTTAACGGCTTCGTTTGGGGCTTTCTCACAGCCAAGATGATGGTTGAAACCCAAAGGGAGAGGAGATGTGCAAGCACTCCCAAACCCGTTCTCCAGTGCCCCCAAACACACTATCCCTTTGGGGAGTGCCACGCCCACTGAGACCTCCGCGACAACTACACGGGACGTCCCCCCCGAAAAAGACCCAAGAAAAAATTGGGGTTTTGCGCAAACGTCCCAAAGGGAGTCAGCGACTGGGAGAAGTTGTTGCCCCGTCATAACGAAAAAATCCCCCCCCCCTCTTTAGATGTCCCCCAAGTTGGGGTTTGAAAGTGTGTGCATATGCACACTTTATAAAGGGTAATAAAAAATGAAAATTGTGTAAAATGGCCCTTTCAGAAAAAGGATTTCGATAGGGGTCCACATCAAAGATTTTTTTTTTGGAAAAACTCAAGGCACAAAAATAGGAGGAAAATTTTTTTTTCCTGGGTAGAGGGCGGGGGTTGAAAAAAAGGGAAAAAAGAGTTTGCATAAAAGGGGAGAAATCAAAAAGGGGGCACGTCAAAAAAGGGTTTTTTCCCACAGAGTCAGGGGGTTTTGGGGCCCCCTTTGTTGTTCAAAAATTTACATAAAGGGATATAATGAGGGAAAAAAAATTAAGCGACATAAGAAAATTTTTGCGTAACCCAAAATGGGCCCCGCTGGGTTCTTTCAAATTGAGGACATTAGCGCACCCCAGGATGATTTAAAACAGACAAAATGCAGTGGTCGGAAAAGGGAAATGCAGTTTAAAAATAAAAAAATGAAAAGGGGAAAAAATGAGGATGGGAAAACATAACCGCCACTTAAAAACTGAATAATGAAATCTTAACACAACGGGATTCCCGAAAAGGGAATTTAGGAGTTCTGGTGAGCATAATTTTGAAACCAAAACAACAGTGCATAAGGTTCGCAAAAAAAAGGCAAACAAAAATTCTCGGCTTTATTCAAAAAGAAAAAAACTTTTAAAAGTCCCCGGGTTTGTTCTTCAAGTCAAATACACCCTTGGTTGGGCTCAAAAAAAAAATCCCTGAAACAGTTCTGATCCCATATTACAGAATGGATATAAATGCCCTGGAAAACGTACAAAAGGGGGATGACAAATTTGGGACCCCAAATGTAATCAGAAATTTTCCCCTATGAGGATAACTGAGGGCCCCCGAATCTGCACTCTCTAGAAAGGTCGTAGAAATTTTGGGGGGATATGGGTTGAGGGGTAAATATGGAAAAACCCGAAAAAAATTTAAAAGGGGGTGTTTAAAAGGGGAGCAATGGGTTCAAGTTGGGAAAAAAATCAGATTCAGGAAAGATAAGGAAAGCACTGGTTTTTTTAAAAGAAAATGTGGATGATGAACAAACTCCAAAAATACCCCTCATAGAAGCTAAAACGGTTTTTTGCAGTTTTAAAAAAATTTGGGTAATAAATACATGGGAAGGGTGTGGGTGGGGGGGATTGGGTCTGACTAACCTTAGTGCTACTAGGTTTTTATGGGAGTGCTCCTTAAGTGGATGTGATCACTTTGGGGGGTCATTGGTTTAAGCAGAGGGGGGGTGTATGAAACCCCCCACGCTTTGGGCAAGTAGGCCTGTTGCAGTGTTCCTTCTCTCTTAGATCTTAACAGATGCAATGTAGAAGAATATTACACATAATTAAAATGGAACCAAACCCTATTTAAAATGGGAACCCTTTTCCATGCATCATCGGCTGGAGGCATCCACGCAAAATGCCTCTCACCACCTCCAAAGAATAATAATAATAATTCACATATTCGTCTCTCGACCTTTGGGTAGAGAGGACGTACGTGGAGCTGCATTTTGGGCCCTTTCTGGTGACGGGTGACAGCACTTTCATCATGGCGGAGAGTGCCGCAGATGTGTCAACACTTTTTGTGTGGAGCTGGTGAGGGGAGTGCTCGATCCCAGAATAACCAATATGTTGCTGACAGCGATTATTACGCAACACCTACGGCATCGCTAATGATGACCTTTATGGTGTTTCATTGAATGGTGTGGCACGAATTTTCGTCAATTTTTCCTGCTGAGCAGCACTTAAATGAAAACATGGTGGCCAAGTACCAGATATGGTTAAGCCGGTTACCCCCTGGCGTCAGTGTCGCCCTTCACGATGTGTCAAGGTTCTACACCTGGGTAAAGGTGCGTAACATCTTTAGAGGCAGATGAGAGTGATTTACGGCATGTGTTAGGAAGATATGGGACGATTCACATGGCGACATTGGGACGTTGGCGAGATGGGCTGCTTGTTGGCTTCCCTGAAGGGACGTTTTTCCCTTAAAATGTCCCTGAAGCATCCTATTCCGTCATATGTGGGGATGGAGGACTTCCGGACTCAGGTGTACGTGACGTACACAGGTCAGAGGCGTACGTGCCGCATGTGTGGGGCGTACAACCACATAGTGGCGCGCTGTCCAATGCGACGTGGGAGACCTGAGGCTGAGACGAGGCCTGATGATACTACGGATTGGCTGACTTACGCAACGGCGACGCAACGTGAACCTTCGTCACGGGAGGCGTGGAGTGTGGAGATGGAGAGGGAGGAGGTGTTGTCGCCTGATTGTGTGACACTCACTGGAATTGGTGAGGACGTAGGCTTGGTGTCGGCAACGGGTGGTGAGGAGCCTGCAATTGTTCAACATGTTCTGGAAGCTTCCATTCAGGAGGCCTGCACGACTTATTGGATGTTTTGGTGTCTAATGTGGACAATACTGGTTTGGATACCGTGATGTGGGGGGCAAGGGTGGAGGCCTTAACGAGAAGGAAGTGAGTGGTACCCGGACTGAATCAGAGTGTGGCAGTGGAGGTCCACAGGGAAGAAGCCAGGAGGAGGGAAGATTGAGGAGCATAGCTCTCGCAAGAGGGCTGCTGTTATTTTCTGATAGTGAGGATGTTTTTGATGCCTGGGCAACGGACAGGGAAGAAAGCTTTGCATGATGTAATGCCTAGAGGTAACGGTGGCTTAAAGAATATTGAGTGTGTGGCAAGGAAGGTAATGGCAAGTGTGGGGGGGCCGGTTGGGGGATTCTGGCCTGGGTTCTAAGTGTAGGGTGCCTAAGGATAAGCTCCCCATTATGACCTTCAAGTGCCTTACTTTAAATGTTAATGGGTTGAAAGCAGGGGGGCAAATGTAAAGCATTGGAGGTTCATTTGGGGAGATATGTGCCAGATCTCATGGTTCCCGGGCGGGAACATAATTATAATTTTTTGGGTGAATTGTTGATTACTGGGTAGAAGTGTATATGGGTTGTTCCTACATTTGAAGGGTGGTGTGGCATTATTAAGGAAGCCAGCCTGTTCATTTTGCACAGGTGTGAGGTAGGGGAGGAGGGGTGGGTGGTTCGGGGTGGATGGTATATGGGGTGGGTTCGGTGGTTTCATTGGGTTGTATGGCCGGGCAGAAGGGAACATGAAGTTAAAAATAGTTTTTTGGGACGTTCCTTGTCTATTATTTTAAGTTTCGTTTGCCAGGCATTTATGTTTATGGGGGGTTTTTGGGAACTGTGTTGTACGACGAAAAGGATGTGGACCCCTAGGGGGAGGTTTTTTTTGGGGGGTTTTAGGGATCTGTTGCGAGGTGTGAATGTGTGGATGTTGGAGGGAGGTGGGTGGAGTGATGCATACTTTTATTAAGCGTGATTATGCGGCAGGTTTTATCGCATTTATGTATCCCCGGGGGTGAGGGTGAGCAGTGTGTGTGCATTGAATGTAAGTTTCTCTGATAAACGAGGGTTCTGGTAGATTTAAATTGGGAGGGTTTGCCAAAGCATTTCAGGGGTTACTGGAAGATGAATTTTGGGGTTATACAGAATGGGGGGGGGGTGATGTCCTTGGTGGTGGGAAAACAGTCGGTAAAGGGAAGGTGAGAGATTTTTACAAAAGAGGCGAAAGGAAGAACGGCAAAATAATCGGGTTTTAAATTACCTTGATAGTCAACTACAGAAATGCTAATATGGGAAGGGGGGGTGCAAAATCCGATGGGTGAGACTGAAGGTTTGATACAACGGATTCGGATATCATAATCGTAATTTTGATGGGCGGGGTGTGGCGGAGGGCCTTGATGAGGTTTTATGGGGTGATTGTCCTTCGGCGTACGTTTTGCGAGAGCAGGGTAATCGTCGTAGGGCTACAGAAATGATGGGTTTACGGGTACAGAAGCATTTTGGGGGGATATCGTCAGAGACAGGTGCTTTTGTCAACAGAGGGTATGGGTTATGTGGATGCATGGTATGAGAAGAATGGTAAAAGTGTGGGGGGTCAATTGTGAGGCGATAGGCGATGTGGGTGAATGGGTATCTTGTAGTCTAGTGAATAAGGAACAATTGAAATTGAGTGGGCTTATATGTGAGGAGGAGATAAGGATGTCAGTGGAGGGGATGAGTGTGGGTAAATTGCCTGGTGATAAATTAGACACATGTGCAACTCTTGGGTATCTCTATTGAGGAAACGTTTCGCCACACAGTGGCTTCATCAGTCCATACAAAGGAGAATTGTGAAGAACAGGAGAAGAATGGGGTAATCAGTCCCTCAACCTTGAGTCGATGTGGTCAGTCCATTAATCTTGAATAGAATACAGCATATGTGCCGAGGCGTAGCTTATGTACCGTAGGCAGGAGAGGTGCAGCAGTCGTAGGTGGTGTCACATTTGTTCAATGTGGAAGTAGGTCGTACCCAAGGGTTAGGCAAGCGAAGAATTCCCAAGTATTAAGATCCCAAGAAGTTGCAGTGTCTGACAGGATTGTAGATGAATTGTTCAGAGAACCGAGACGTTGATAATCATGCACACTTCAAAATACCTTCTTCTTAGGGACCATGACCACCACACCCGTTTTCTGTTCTCCCCCAAAAATACCCATGGATTTCATGGTATTAAATAAAGCCACTAAAAAGCCACACAAACACTCCCATTTTCCCTATAAAAATCGCAAGGGGTACTGTCGATGCCAGGCGATTTGTAGATGAATTGTTCAGAGAACCGATAAGTTGATAAATTAGACACATGGCAACTCTTGGGTATTTTTTTACTGAGGAAACTTTTCGCACACAGTGGCTTCAATTTCATACCGTGGGCTTATATGCCTATGGAATATAAGCTACTTCTCCGCACATATGCTATATTCTTTTCAAATTGGGACTGACCAATCGACCAAAGGGTTAGGGACTGATTACCTCATCCCTCCTGTTCTTCACGATTTCCCTTGTATGGACTGATGAAACCCCTGTGTGGGGAAACTTTCCCCAATAAAGATACCCAAGGTTGCCCTTTTAAATTTTTCCTTTCGGCCTAAAAATTCTCAAAATTTTTGGGGGAAAAAAAAAATTTTTAGGGGAAAAAGTTTTTGGGGGTTTTTGGTTTTTTGATGTTGGGTTTGGGGAAAAAAGGGGTTTTTTCATGGTTTAAAGAACGAAGGTGTGTTTTTGTTCGAACCTTAATGTGTGGTGATTACGATCCTAAAATATTAAAATTTTTGGGGGGAAAAAAGGGGGGGTACTTACAAGGTTTTTTGGATGAAGGTCAATATGGGGTGCCTGGGCGGTCAGTGTGTGTGGGGCAGGGGATTATACGTCGATTTATAGATGAAAGTGGAGAGGACAATAAAGGTGGGGTTTTAGTGTTAGATTGGCATGGGGCGTATGACTGTGTGGAGCGTGAGGCGCCGTGGAAGTTTATGCAGTGGCAAGGGTTCGGGAGGGAAATAGTTGGGCTAAGGTGTTGTATGCCCAGGCAACGGTTAGGGTGCAAGTGAATGGTAGACTAGGCCAACCTGTTAGGATGAAACGGGGCTTGAAGCAAGGATGCCCTGTGTTGCAGCTTCTCTTTGCGTTGCTCCAAGACCTGTTCTATAGGGCTGTGCGCTGGGGTGTAAGGGAAGGGATGGAGAGGGATGGGGTGTCTGTGGAACCGGGTATCATAGGTTACGTTGATGACACCACGGTTCTATTTAGAAGTTCTGAGGATTTACGTAGGGTTAGTGAGTTGGTGGAGAATTTTGGCATGGCAACGGGGATGACGCTTTTGAGGGTGGGGGATGGTGTGGGTAGGGTTTTTGGGCAGGGTGAAGGTTGGCCCCTGGTAAATCGTCTCAAGCTGTGTTGGGTTGTTCACATGGGAAAGCTTCAAGAGGCGCGGGAGGTGAATTTGAAAGAAGCAGTGGATAGGGTTTTGGGTCGATTGGCAGGATTGCGTACTGGGAGTTTGACGATACACCAGCGGGCGATTGTGGTGAATGTCGTATTGTACGGTAAGCTGTGGCATGTGGCGGGTATATATCCATTGGAAACATGTGATGAGAAGTGGCTGTTGAAGCGCGTGTTCTGATATATTTGGGGTTCGGGGTGTGACTGGTTGTCGAGAGATGTGTGTCTCCCGGTATGCCAGGGAGAGCTGGGGTTAATGGAACTGCATTACAGGTTGTTGGGTATGTACGTTAAACACAGTTATTTGAGGGAGGGTAGGATCGCAGGTACAGGTTTGGCATAGGTGAGGAGGGATTTGGGACGTTGGGTGCAGGGTAGGGATGTGCAGGTGTGTGAGGGAATGTTGAGGTTATTGTGTTTTGCTAGGGAGCCACGTGGGGTCAAGGTAGGTAAACTGGCTTGGGTGGGTGGTGGGGAGATGGTTGCTAGGGTTGATGGTTTGTATCCTATGTATGCATGGGGAGATATATGGGGGCGCCTGAAAGGGTTGCGATTGAAGGCTGTGGTGTGGGAGGTAATGTTTAAATTTCTCCATAATATATTGCTGTCGGGGGAGGTGTTAGGTAATAATCGTGTGCAGGAGGGAAGGGAGTGTTGTGTGTGTGGGATATTAATACTGTATCATGCGGTATATTTTTGTGCAAGGTTGGAACCAGTGAGAGAGTGGTTTAGCAGGGTTCTACGTATGGTGGGTGGGGGTGGAATTAGTATTTTACGGGCATTAAGCTTAGACATGGGGGGGGAGTGCCGGTGCAGAATGCGATGGGCTATCTGGTCGCCGACTTCGTGTATACTTCGTGGGTTACGTAAAGCACCGGTGAGGGAGCGCATTAGGGCCCTGGCAGCAATATTTTATGGAACACAAAGGAGGAATAAGGAAATCACCGGGGACAGATGGTATGTCAATTTTTCGGAGGGATATCGTAGCTTTAGAGTCGAGGACTTATGGGCGTTCCGGTTTTAAGGTGATCTAACGAAGCTGGCTTCTTGAGGATTGTGTGGGCGTGAATGGTGCATTTGGTGGACAAAGATGTGATGCGAGTTGTGTGGGGTCGGTGAGTGTATTGGTGACCGAGAACTTTTCATGTCATTTGTTACGTAAGGTTGGGAGTGTGACCCAGGTTGTGGGTGTGATCCAGGTTGTGGGTGTGACCCAGGTTGTGGGTGTGACCCAGGTTGTGGGTGTGACCCAGGTTGTGGGTGTGACCCAGGTTGTGGGTGTGACCCAGGTTGTGGGTGTGACCCAGGTTGTGGGTGTGACCCAGGTTGTGGGTGTGACCCAGGTTGTGGGTGTGACCCAGGTTGTGGGTAAGTGTATGATTCTTTTTACTATAATGTGGAGATGTGGTAAACCTGGGGTTTTGTGGAGTAGAGGGAGGGAGGTGAGGCATCAAGACTCCAGTCAGGACATGGGTGTGAGTACAATGGAGCTTTATCTTTCAACATGTATGCTTTCTTGCACTATGTGACAGTGAGACTCTTCTGTGAAATATGATCGTGCAGGTTCATATTGTGCCTAATGTATTATCTTTGGAAGTTGTACTTCCTATATTTTGCATAGATGTGGTTATGTATGAAGCGTGTTTACGGATGTTTCTATATTCAAATATGTTAATTAATGTTATTTATAGTTTTGGTTATGATGGCTGGTGACGGCGGATACAGCTGTTGGGAATAGGGAGGGGGGGGGGGGTTGCAGTGTGTGCTGTATTCTTACAGTAATGATTTGTACAGGGATGTTGTAATGTTTTGTACAGGGATGTTGCATCCGGTATGCTATAATGTTTCATTTCTAGGCTTCCATAAGCTTCTGTATTGTTATGTTTTAGTATGCGTCTCTGTGAAACACAAGTTAAACTATATGTGTCGTTGTGTTACGATTTAAGTTATGTGTTTTAGGTTTTCATTTATATATTGTTATTATGTTTTAGAACCACTATATTGTGATGTAACATTATGTATTGTGGACGTGTTTTGTGGCGTGGATGTGGTGGTTTTCTTGGATGTTTAGTAATGTGGGATTTTTTCTCATGTATAGAGAGGAGTATGTGTTATACACATGTTCACACTGTTTTATTTTAGTTGTATTGTAATACATGGTTTTTGTATATACAGTTTTTACATAAAATATAAAAAAAAATTCTTATTTTCCAATTCAAGGCGTGCTCTTTCTATCTCACGATCACTCTCTCTTAGATCACGTTCTCTAGGTTTTTCTCGTTCTCCAGTTCTTCCTAATGTTCCATTTTTTTGCTCTTCACGTTCTATACCTCTCTCTTCACGATCAGGTCGGTCACCTTCCTTTTGATATTTGTGACAATGAAAGTTTCTAAATAACAAAAAATGGTACAATACCGTGACTGGAACGATACACAAATAACCCGCACATAGAAGAGAGGAGCTTACGACGACGTTTCGGTTCATCTTGGACCATTTACAAAGTCACACTAATCAGAAGTGGAGCAGGACGGCTATATATAGGCAGGAAGAGGTAGTGGTAGTAGTAGTAATAGTAGTAGTGGTAGAAGAAGTAGTAGTAGTAGTAGTGGTAGTAGTGGGGAACTAAGGAGGAGGAGCCAGTCAAATATAAAGAAAGGGGAGCACTACAAGGGAGCTAGGTGCCCACAGAGGGAGAGCAAGTGCACAGAGGTGGGGGGAAGGGGAAGTGATTAAATAAATAATGAAGGAACAGAAACACGCGACAGAAGAAAGACAAAAAAGGAAAGAGGAAAGGGGAAGAGGGAGAAGAAGAAAAAAAGAGGAATCAGGTTAAGTCACGGGTGTTCTGAAGTTTGGAGCATTTTACAATGTAGTGGGAGAGAAGGGCATCTACAGAGATGAAGCCAGGACTAGGATTCATACAAGGAAAGTTGTGTATTAGAGAGGATTCAACTAGACGACGACTGTTAAAGTTGGAAGTAGGGAAGACAATTTTAGCAGAAGATCAGTCTATAGGATGGCTGTGATCTCTGACGTGACAGGAAAGAGCATTGCTAGTGTCGGCAAGCCTAACACTATTTTTGTGCTCCCTAAGTCTGTCAGAAAGAGATCGGCCAGTTTCTTTCTCCAAAATATTGAAGAGGACAGGAGGAGCAAGAAATAGAGTAGACACCAGGAACATCTGTAGAGGGAGGAGAGGTATGAACGAGATTAGTGCGAAGAGTGTTAGTCTGGCGGAAAGTAAGCTTGATGTCTAAGGGACGGAGAGAATTATTGAGATTAGAAAGACCGGAAATGTAGGGAAGGCAGAGGACAGAAGAGTTCCCAGGAGTAGAGAGTGTGGGAGAGAAGAAATTACGTTTAGCTCGTGAGAAGGCAGAGTCTATGAAATGGGAAGGGTAGCCAAGACGGGAAAACGAATTATGAAGAGTGGAAATTTTTGCTGGAAGGAACTGAGGATCACAGATGCGGAGGGCACGGAGAAAGAGGGAGATAAGAATACTTTTCTTGACAGGGGAAGCATGATAGGAAAAGTAGTGAATGTACATGTCACTGTGCATAGGTTTTCGGTAAACGGAAAAGGAAAAACCTGTATCTGAGCGGTGCACATGGACATCAAGGAAAGGAAGCAAGGAATTAGAGTCCCATTCAGCTTTAAACTTAATGGAAGGGGCAAGATTATTAAGAGCTTCAAAAAAGGTTGGAAAAAATTGGAGTCATGAGGCCCCAGAGCAAAGATGTCATCCACAAGCGGGGCCAGAGTGAAGGTTGCACTCATGGTAGGGAAAAAAACAGTCTCGAAGTATTCCATGTAAAATTAGCAAGGACAGGAGAAGAGGAAAA